>JANHFJ010004233.1:69031-79221 GCA_032468195.1 Cerberus rynchops | reverse complement strand
TTAGGCTAGAAACAACTGCCTTATTTACAGGATTAACCCTGTAAAGTTAATCTTTACAGGATTAATCCTGCAAAGTGAGCAAAAACAAAAGGAGATTTCTTCTAATAACCAGTTCTATAGAACTGGTGCGAACCAGCCAGAGGTTAAATTCAGCAGGTTCTAGCAGGTTCACTAGAACCGGCAGTAAATTTTCTAAGCAGTTTGGAACTGGTTTTTAAAAGAAATCTCCTTTTGTTTTTGGTTTTTTTCCACTTTACAGGGTTAATCCTGTAAGGAAGGCAGGAAAAAAACATTCTTGTGTTGTTTCTAGCCTAATCTTTATTGCCCTGCTTACAGAAACTGCCCAACGATCACATGACCCCCCAGCCATGCCCACCAAGTCACTCCCACAGAACCGGTAGTAAAAAAATTTTCCACCACTGCATGATTTCTAGATTATTTGCTGAAGTATCTCCAATCCCATGCTAGTAGGTCATGCAGAAGAGTTCCTTGGTTTGATTTCAGAGGTATGTATAACCTCCAAAAATGCCAAATATAACTATGGAACTGCATTGTTATTGGTTACATTATGAATCCTTCTAGGTCTTTTCCCAGCCTTTCATTCCCAGGTATTTTTTGAGGATAACACTCATAATCCATGAATGTTCCCATTGGTCTGGGAAAGTTGGGCTTTGTAGTTTAAAAGCTGCTGGGAACCCAATATTGGGAAAAACTATATAGATCAAAATGGTTTCCTCTGCTTCTTTGCAGTTTCTCCAGCATTTTAGACAAATGCAAGAATGCAATGGTAGTTTATTACAAAAGTCTTAGCCTTTCATTGTAGCTGCAAGATAGGATCCTTATGTATAATCTCATGCTAAAATTCCTTGACTTAAAAAGAAAATATTAACAAAACTGTCCAAAGTTTAATGAAAATGTGGTGCAGTTCATTAGCCTTGGATGTTATACACAAACAAAATCAAGAAAAATATATTTGGAAAACATTGTTTTTTCCCATCCATTGAAAACATTGCTTTTGTTGGTTCATCAGCCTTTAACGCTTTGGAAACCACAGTCCAATCTTTCACATCACAGTATGTTGTCAGAAAGGTGTTCATTATACGCTTCATTTGTAGAAATTGTTTGTATCGTATCTAAGCTCGTACATATTTCAGTTGAAATCTATTCCAGTGCAAGTTATAAACAGTCGAAGCTAGTTTAACTAATGACAAGCAAGAGTTGGACTGGACCACAATACACATAGACCTTGTTTAATGACAGTAATTGGGACTGGAAGCTCTGTTGCTAAGCAACATGGTCATAAGGCATGACATCACGTGGCTGTGCTGGCTTAAGATGGCAGTTCCAGCACGCCCACTTGCCCTTGTTAGGTGAATCCTGCACAGTCAAAGTGTTCATGGTCACCTATGATATGCAACTAAGGGACACTGTATGGTCATAACTGCAAGCCGGTTCCCAAACATCCAATTTGCAATCTTGTGACCACAGGGATGTTGGGATAGCCACAAGGACCAATCATAAATCCCCTCTCCTTTAGTGCCATTGGTAACTTCAGTCACTGAACAAGTGGATGTTAAACAAGGACTACCTTGTATTAAATGTTGTCTGCTTTTTCCAGCCAGCACTGACCCTGTTCTCTTTGTCTTCCTGCCTGCGGTCTTTCTTGGTCCAAGTTAATTCTCAAGCCATTCATTTATTTCATCAGGGAGGATACAAATTACAGTATATCGTTTAAACAAATGAGAGTGAAGCTGACTTCTGTAACTGGATCAAAACATCCAAGGTTTATTGCCTAACAAAACATTCATAATGACTTCAAATCAGCAGCTTTAATTATATTATTTATCAATCTTTTCTACTTCTGCATATATTGAATACATGGATTCTCCTCAGGCAGGATTTAGTTAACACACCAATAGGCTTCTTATATTTTAACCTTACAAATTGTATGCTTCTAAATGGATTTTTAAATCTGCGTTTTATATTCTTTTCATAAAAGAGAAGTATGGGACTAGTTTAATCTTTAGCAGGGGTGGGCAACTGTGACCCCTTTATGAGCTGTGGACTTCAAATCCCAGAACTCTTCAGCCAGCTATGCTGGCTCAGAAATTCTGGGAATTCAAGTCCACAGGTTGTAAAATCGCCACAGTTTCCCACCCCTGATCTATAGATCTAAAATATATTGAATGATTCTCAATGCAGTTCTGTCTACTTTATTATGTATTTTCTTGGTCTTTTATATTAGCACTCTGCATGCTTCAAAATGATTTTTAGCAACACAGAAACTCTTTGCTATCTATTAAAATAGCCTTTTACCCCCACAGACTTTTATATGATAATGAAAAAATATGGCATTGTTTTAAGTTGTTAACTCTGTATTTCTTTCTCAACTTTGGCATATTTAAGATATGTAGACTTCAAAACCCAGAATCCTCCAAGCAGCAATGATACTGTTCTATATTACTCTTAAAGAAACTGCAGTTGTATTTTTCAGACTTATGTGGAAGCTGGGAAAGAGATAGACAGAAAGGTGCTGTACTCATATATGGTCAAAAGTATGCCTTCTAAATTATTTTTTCAAGCATACAACGCTTGATTTTTACATTATATTCAACATATAAAGATATTATTTAGAAAACGAAATACAGGCAAGTAATGTAACATATATTAGAGCCATGGTGGTGCAGTGGTTAGAATATAGTGCTGCAGGCTGACTCTGCCGACAGCCAGGAGTTTGATCCTGACCAGTTCAAGATTGACTCAGTTTTATATCTTGCCAAAGTAGGTAAAATATTTGGGGGCAATATGCTAACACTGTAAACTGCTCAGAGAGTGTTATAAAGCTATTGCTATATTTCTGAAAGGGCCCAACAGTCATTAATATTATCAGGGACGATCATTTACCTGATAAGATCCAAGGGCTGTTCCTTGTAAAACCTAGGAAACCGAGCCCATTCCCTATATAAGCTATATCTTTCATTTTCACATTTTGGATCATTTGACTTCTTCCAGTACTGGCACTAAAAAGAGCATAAAAAGAATAAAGAAGAAACAAAATACATCAATAAATAGCAACACCAATTTCTCCAACAATACTATTGCAGTATACAAAATAAATCTATGGGTGTTTCTGTGTTTAATAGAGAGACGTTTTCACACCCATATAAAAACAAAATGCATTTATTTATTTATAGATGTATATAGATGCTCAATTCAGACCACATGATTCTGAAAGAAATCAAACAAATGGAAATAAAAATCGATGAGAGAATACAATAGAGGAAGAAAGTTACATACTTGTATATGAATATAAAGGTGGGGTGGGAAGCAACATTCAGCTACTCATATAGCATGAGAAATGTTTATGTATTTGTTATTTCATAAGAAATTTAAAGAGACTTTCTTCATCTTAAATATAAGAATTATATAACTATATATAATAAATAATAACGGGAAAATACAAATCCCACCAGAAAGTGTTCATTGCTTGCCACCAGAGGGCAATATAACACTAATCTCTAATGCTTTGATGCGCTTGTCATTAATCCAGTCTACAACTATAAGTGTAGATGTAAAAGATGTGAATGTAAAAGAACAACTACTGTTCTTTCTCTCCTGATTTCATTTTTTTCTGCGATATTTAGACTTGTTTTTAGCATACATGTATGCATTCATGCATCTTTAATATAACCAATTCAATAATAATATTCACTATTACAAAAAACACAGATACTGGTGTATTAGAAAGCAAAGGCAAATGTATCCAAATACAATTTACAGAAAAAGACAGATTTCCTTCAGAAAATAAGGCAAATACTAGAAAATAAATGAATGATTAAAATACCTACATCATGAAGAGGGTAAGCAGCAGAGTAGGTGCCGTTATTTAGAAGTCTTTTGATTCCAAACTTCTTCTTCCCTTCTTCTGTTCCATATAGACACCTTGTTAAAATATAAAAAACCTAGAAAAGCAGGAGAAAGAACTCCATATTTAACATTATTGCCATATTATTGAAACTATGATATTATAAAACTTTTTTTCATCCTCTGGTGAAATTTGACATATTAATTTTGATTAGTTACTCATACTAATTATGTCATTAAACTTTGAGGCTCTTTCTAAATACTCCTTGCTGTTTGTAAGAGGAAGCAAGTTTTCCCTAGGATAAATGTTTTAATTTCTTTTGCTGTTTCAATCTTCTAGTTAGGATCTAAACAACTAAACCGCCTTATGTTTTTCAATATCTTTGTGAAGAAGTAGAAAAGCAGTATGACTCTCCTATCAGGGATATACAGATAGTCCTCGATTTACAACCACAACTGAGCTCAAAATTTCTGTTTCTAAGAGAGACATTTGTTAAGAGTGAATTTTGCCCCATTTTACAACCTTTCATGCCATGGCTGTTAAGTGAATCACTGCCATTAAGCTAGTAACATGGTTTTTAAGTGAACCTGGCTTCCCCATTGAAAGAATGTCAGAAAAAGGTGATCACATGTCCTCCGGTATATTGCAACCATCATGAATACGAATCAGTTGGCCAAGATTATGAATTTTGACCACGTAACCATGGGGAAACTCCAATGGTCAGCATAAGTGTGAAAAGCAGCCATAAGTCATTTTTTTCAGTGCCCTTGTAACTTTGAATGGTCACTAAATGAACTGTTGTAAGTTGAGGACTACCTGCATTTGTTTGACCATGTAAAATTGTGTTATGACTCTGTAAACTTTCTGTTATGACTCTGCAAACTTTCAAAGAGATGATTTGTTGGTTGTTCCATTTGACTCTGCTTGGAACAGCAATGCTACTCCACAATTCTGAAGGGACAAGCTTCTTTTCCCTTCCCTTCCAATAATGAGAAAAGACAGGAAACACCTCAATGAAATAAACTGGCAAAAAGCACCATCCTTGGGGGAAAAGAGTCGCCTAAAGTTCTGGCTACATCAACAACTCTAGAAGCTATGGGCAGCGTTTTGGCAACACAATAAGTCAGGCTCATTTAACTAAGGAGTCTTTGCTGAATTGTCCCATATTTGGGCCTTCTGCAATTGCTGAGTCATCCTTTATACTACAATTCAGGGTGAGTCATATCATTTAAAAGAAAGGAAAGGCCTTTCCTGGCTAGAATAACCAAGGAAAGTAAAGCATATGCTGTTTTATCCTCAGGGTGCTTTTTCTCAAATGATTCTGTGTGACAAAACCAACCAACCAATCATAAGTCAACTACACTACAGCATTAGGGACAATTTGACAGTGGTCCCCACAGGCATGTTGTGCTAGGCAGCATGTTGCCATCTAAGCCACAAGCTGACTTCTTGTAATTACGCGATCACTGAATTGGTAAATGAAGTACTCACTATTCTGTTTCTGACAGATGGCGAGAAAAACGTATTCTCATCATCAATGAGGTACAATTCCTGTCTCTCTTTGCTAAATGGTGCCGTAAAGTAGTCGGGTTCAGGGTGCATCACAATCTCAGGTAGCCTAAAAGGCCAAAATATGCAGTCCAAGGGATTATCCACCTCACAGGGAATATCATTCTCTTTGATGGGCATTTTGATGTTGAGCACTTCAGCGTAAGTGATCAGAACTTCCCATGGGGCGTGAATCTTCACAAAATATGTTTTATCATTTTCAGATTCCTGCAAATGAAATGATAAAGACTTGATTGTAAATAAGCAATTTGTCTTCCAAAGATATGGGGATGGCTACAAAGTCTAAGAAGTTGGACATCTGCTCTTTCCATCCCCATGTAAAACCGGGAAGGACAACCTTCTTTGAATATTTTCAACGTTCACAAGGCTCTATTTTTCTCCCAGCATGCACTGATCTTGGAATTCTTCTAGGGTGATTCATCCATACTCGGATGAGGTTTGCAACAGAGTCCAAAATGAACAATCCTTGGAACAGCTGGATGAAATATTTTTTGGGAGGAGAAGGGAGAGCAATTTAAAACATTCTTGGACTACGCACATAAAATACACAAATGGGAAACAAAGGCACTTCAATCCTAAATGGGGTAAAAGTGGTTTCTAAAACATTTGTAAGAATCACCTCTAGGTTTGCCATTTACTGCATTGTACTTTAGTAGTATCCTTTTTAGAATCTGAGGCAGAAAAAGGTAGTCACGCTAATCACTAGGATTTAAATTAGTTACCGGTAACACTAATTTCATTAGAATTATGGAAAATGGAGGAAAACAACAAAGATGAATTTTCAGCTATTCTAACAATTGTTGGCTAAGGATATATATGCACACACACACACACGTTTGTGTGCATATATGTATTTTCATATGAATAAGATTTGGAATTATTTCTTTTTGAATGCACCCACAATCTGAACATTTTGGAACCAGTTATTTGGGGACTACTAGGGGGTAAATTACTGACACATGGTATGTTAAATATTTATTTATTTATTTAAATTATATGGCCACCCACTCACTTTCAGTTACTCTGGACATGGTATGTTAAATATTTATTCATTCATTCATTCATTTAAATTATATGGCCACCCACTCACTTTCAGTGACTCTGGGCCATTTACCAAAAACAAGATATTGAGAATTGAGAACATTAAATAAGAACAAGTTGGCTAATAGCTAATATGGAGGTGGAGGGAGGGAGAAAAAGCAATCAACATGTTAGATTTTTTTTCCCTCAATAATCAGCTTTCCATCCTTCAAAACAAAAGCCAGAAAACATTGAAATATGCCAGTTTTTGAAACATAATGTTCAACCTTCCACTTCTTTCATGAACCTTATCTTTATGTTCAAATCTTTTTTTGTCCCTGCAGTTGCTAGTTATATTTTTAGGTATTCCTCTTTCTTTGAGATTTTAGCAATATCACCTGATGGTAAATGGGCATAATTTCATGCAGTAAAAAAAATACTTATAATTGGTTCCATCCTGCATGGAATTATCTGTAATCCAGGATAGACATAAAAGTATGATATAAAATCGTGCACTCTCCCATTAACAAGAAAAGGACAGACTACTAATGCAATATCTCAACAAATTGTAAAAGTTACAGACCAATTGTGGAGTAACATTATATACTACAGTTGCTTCAGGGAGAAACTTGTCAGTATTATTTCCTGATTATCATCTTTTATCTATAATGATGGTAGTATAAATAAACAAATTAAACATGATGTCCAGGAAGCAAAGATCCCACTGCCAGCTATTTCTAGCTATTTTCTTTGCCTCAATACTTTTAATCATTTATTTTTTAATCATTAAACCCAGAATAATTCCTACCTTCTTATCTTCAGTTTCTAGTTCCAGACCTTTTTTTACTAGATTGTTCTCAAACATTCGCCTTCGATCCTGAGGGAGGAAAAAAAACCACCAGACTGCTGTTTATTTGTTATTCAACCAATATGAGGTTTTAATGGACATCAACTTCTAAATATAGTTCTTTGCATCATCTTTATGCATTATGAGTTTTCCCGATCAAACCTTGAAGGAAGCCTATACAAATTATGGACCCCAAAGTATAAAAACAAGTAAAATATTAAACACAATATTAAATGGTGACACTGCTGGCATTTTTATTTTGCTAACAATAAATTACTGCAATAGGAATGAAGAAATTTGAATTCTTATGAATGGATTTGCATCAGGAACAATGTTTTTCTTTCTTCTTTGTTCCCTTAATGAGTGTCTGGGTGTGGCTGACCTTGAGCCAGTACATTGCAGTGGGTGCTGTTGGACTATAGATATTTCTTACAATGGTACATTATGTTTTCCAACTGAAGGCTGCTGGATTTACATTGTGTACATTGTTTGTGTGCATGCATGCATGGCTTCAAGTCAGTTTGGACTCTTAGCAATTTCTTCGACTAGCCCCTGCAGGGTTTTTTTTTGGCAAGATTTCCTAGGACTGAGAAAAAGTGACGCAGCTGGCTTTGTGCTGAAGGTGAATAGTCCACAAGTTTCCTGGGTTTTAGCCTGGTGACTTAACTAAGGGGTTCTCTCATTTAAACTGAGTCAGATCTTTGAAATCATCTTCAATTTGCTTTGGCCTATTTTTTTTATATATTTTTTGTGCTGTTCACTGGAGCTTCCTGTGTGTGGATTGCTTTCTCCATAATAATCAGGGGCCCCTGTGGCTCATGTGGTAAGATGCTCGGCCTGCACTTCCCTGATGTTGCAGCTTAGTGGTTCGATTCCTGTGAGCCAATGAACCACGTAGGGACAAAAAAGGAGCCTCCCCAACTGCCTGTCACCATTGAGGCGTCTCACGGGTAAAGATAACCCCGTCCGAAAATATTCCTTTCACAGAGGCAGGCAGCCACCTTAGTGATCCCTGGCTAACACATGCCATATGCTAAATAAATAAACAAACAAATCCATAATAATTTGTAAAAAAGATGATGAACTGCCACTCTGTATACATTTTCAAACCAAAGCAAACAGTTCTAAATATACTGTAATTATCTTCTCTTTATTCTCCCAAGGACTTTTCTGTAGATATGCTAGGTTATAACTCTTCACCCCTAACCATCCAACATGGCCAAGAAAACCGATAATGATGGAGAATTTTATTCCAGCAACTATGATGGATACCAGTTTGGGGATGGTTTCTCTAGAACCGTGATAGTGAACCTATGGCATGGGTGCCACAGATGGCACACAAGCTGTTGGCTAATTTATCTCCAGCTGAGCATGCACATGCAATTGTGCATGCATGCATGCGTGATTGCAGAGACCCAGCTGGTCTTCGGGCATCCACTGTGCATCCACGCAATTGCAGCAGGAAATCCAGCTGGTTTTTGGAGCTCTGCTGCACATGCACACGTGATTGCTCATGGGTGCATGAGTGCCTGCACGCAGCATGTGTGCATTGCATGTGCAAAAGCTGCATGCATGTGCAGATGGTGCGGATGCACATGCAGTGCATGCAGAGGAGCCGCATGCAAGTATGGATGGCACGCGCAAAGCACATACTTTTTGGCACTTGTTAAGTAAAAGGTTCACCACTAGAATGTCTCTCTTTCCCACAAGAATTCTAAATGGAGCATTCCTCTACAAATCTGTTTGGGAAGCTACTTTTTGTAGCATTGTGTATATCACAATGAATTTCTGGTTTAAAAGTCTATATGTTACAGTCCCCTGATTTTTTTTTGTTCTACATATGCTTAAACATTTATAAAGGAAATCTGATAAATTTGATTATAAAATGCAAACACGGTGCCTCCATAATTTATGTTTTAGATACAATCAAACATTCACTAGCAACATAAAGCTTATTTGCGTTCACGGTTTTTTGATTATTGCCAAGTTCACTCATATTTTTTTTCTTTTAAATTTATTTTTATTGTTTGCCACCCATATCACCACCAGGCAACTCTAAGAGACTTACATCATTAACATGAATCCATAAATATATGAATAAATACATAAATATATAAAGTCACATTAAAACGACAATAAATTACAAGATGTAACTAAAGATGGAGAGGAAGGAAGGAGAATATATATGGGGGGGGGAGAAGGGAACTGCTATTATTTGATAGATCATCTCCCAAATGAAATTCCCACATTGGGGGCCCCCAATGTCAATTGGCTAAAGCCAGGTCCTTCAGGTTCTTGCAGAATAATCAGGAGAATAGGAACCAATCTCACCCTAGGGGGTAACATATTCCAAAGGGCTGAGGCCATGGCAGAGAAGGCTCTTCTCCTGGACTTCAGCTGGAATTCCTTGACTGATGGGAACTGCAGCTTGCTTCCTCTGCTGGCACGGGTTGGGCAGGCCTGTCCCTTAGGTGTGAGATAGCTCCTCAAGTGGACTCCATGTCATACAGGGCTTTACAGGTAATAACCAACATCTTGTATTGCACCCAGAAGCAAACTAATAGCCAGTGCAGCTCTGAAACAGTGGTGCAACATGGGCCACTCTAAGACTGCCCATGCTGCCATAATCTGCACCAGTTGAAGCTTTCAAATGCTCTTCGAGGAGAGCACTATGTGGAGAGCATTGCAGAAGTCAAAGCATGAGATGACCAGGATGTGAATGACTGAGTGCAGGGACTCCTGATCCAGGACAAGCCACAACTAACACACACCCTGAAGTTGTGTAAAGGCTCTCCTAGCCATGACTGCCACCTGCTCTTCAAGCAGGAACTGTGAGTTCACCCCTATGTTGTGGACCAGTCTGTCTTGGGTAGTGCCCCCCCATCTGTG
>JANHFJ010004229.1:56134-68738 GCA_032468195.1 Cerberus rynchops | reverse complement strand
CGGGAGAAAACCCGAATAACCAAAGATCCACATACAAATACCCGCGAAAACCTCAGAAAACAAATATATATATATATTTCCTTTTCCCGATTTATCCAATCGTATACCAGAGATGTATCACCTCTTTGGACCTTCTTTTGCACACCCCTGCTCAGTGATGAAGTTGTCGTTCAAGAACAACTGCCGTAGGCTGTTTACCCTTGGATTAGAAGAATATGCAAATACAGCCCAGAATTCTGTGCTCATCTGCTTCTGTACTGCATGTTCATCTTCAATAAGCAGTCTTGAGTAATGGACTCCCACCTACAGTACCTGGCTTTAGGAGATGTGTATTAAAAAATGAACCTGTGGGCTTGTTCAGCTGAACAAGATATGAAGGCCAATAACATCTTGAAAGCAGGTGATCCAATGCCAAGATTACAAATGGAGAAGTCAAGGTTATCAAATTGGGTTGTCTTTGAAAAGTTTGGCATCAATACTGTAGAATGTGACCTCCAGAGGGTTGAAGGCTACTTCATTTTTTAACAGAATTTCCTTTACTCCCAGTTGTTCTGGAAGTCCACCCAATGAATAAATCATATGGACACTTCAGAGGGCTTCTGTTGACCTAGAAAGTCAGTCCAGGGTGCTCAATACACCAAAGACTACCCCCTCTTCTCCAGACCTTCCCATTTTTAGAAAATAAGATATTTATTTCCCTGACTGAATTTCTCCAGGCCATTTGCCACTTTGACTTCCCTGCTTATCTGCTTTGATATTTCTTTTCCTAGTTCCAGTATGCATGTCATTATTCATTTCTTTTGAATAATGTTAGCTGTCTGCATGTGAATATTTTAAAATAAATAAATAACTGCATCTGTTCGTGTTTCATTCTTTTCCTTTATTCCTTTTCTCTGTTTCATTGTTCCCTTTTCTGTCACCTTCTATTCCTCCTCTCTTGACTTCTGAACTACTGAAATTTAGAGTGAAAATTAATTAGTGATTGCATTACACTGGAAACAATTATGGATACTGATGAAGCCATGTAAAGAAATACTGATAAGGCTCTGCTGAATGTGTGGCATCAAAAGTAAGATAGCTAAATATCCCTCCTCCCCAAGCTTATACCAATAAGTAATTGATTCCTCTGGATGTCTGCCAGGAATTGTATCTTTCTTTTTTTTTTTCTGTAATGATGTCAAAGAAACCTTTTCTTGTGTCAGTAAAAAAGAGCTGGTAAGCCAGACAATCTATTTTAAATCCACGAGCTTTGAGATTCAGTATTTCAAAGGACTGCCAGTAATAGCAATGATATGCTAAGGCTGCACAGATTTTAAATTTATTTAAACTAAGTTTCCTTCCTCCTCCCACTTAAAAGGAAACCAAAATGATTTTCTGTCATAAAGGCCAACCAGTTAGTATATATATTTCATACATACATAATTGCATGTGTGTGTGAGAGAGAGTGTGTATGTGTGTACACATGTACAGGATCTGCACAAAGCAGCAGAACCATTTGGCTTAAAAATAAACCTGAAAAAGAGCCAGGTTATGTTTAATAAATTCACTAAAAAAAGAATATATGTATATATGGAGAAGAACTAGATGTAGTACACCACCACATATACCTTGGCCAATGGATCTCAAAGGAAGGTGGTACAATAAAGAAAATTGAATGGCGTGTTAAATGTGGTTGGCAAGTATTCAGCAAGCTAAGCATAATTTTCAAGAACAATGTCCCCCATGCCTGAAGAGAAAAGTTTTCAATCAGTGTATTCTACCTGCTCTAACATATGCTGGCAAAACATGGACACTAACCTCACAATCAATACAAAAGCTACAAGTGGCCTCAAAGAGCTATGGAAAGATACACGGTCAGTATTACTGTCAAGCTAAAAAGGAGAATTTTTTGCTGAAAATATAGTAGTTGGTGCTTTTGCAATTATTACAATAGACCTTTTAACTTTGACATGTTTTTTAGCAAGGCCGACGAGCTGGGGGAGTGGAGGTTGATAGAACCGACTTGAAGGCTGTTATCTATTCTGCATTCTTTCTAAAATATTTCTCATGAGAATCTTCCTTGGGTTGTGGACACCTGCTAGACGAGGGCCTGAAGTGAACGCTGAAACTTTCTTTAAAGCTGGTGAGAAATTAACATGTGATAATTAATGGGGTGGAACTTTCACTTTACTTGTGTGGAGAAAGCCCAGGAATTTCAGATTCGGGATTTCTCCAGACCATACCAGTACAATGTCTTCAATAAAATCTTATTCTAAGGACTTTCATTTCTTTGGAGTTCTGATTGAGTTTCTGATGTTGTGTGGAATCCTGACACCATAACATTTGGAAGTGTTCTGTTTAGAAAGATAGCATTATTTTAAAGACACAAAATAGTAAACATTACAGGGCACAAAATCAGGTTATTTGAGACATAGCTTCTCCCTGGTCAGGTCCAGCAGGAAAGGAATATTGCAGATCCTATCCATGAAGCTATCTAGGAGACAACCTTTTCTACTGTGGCACATGTCCTGAGGTCAGATTTCACTCAACCTTGCTGACCTTCTAGAAGGGCCTAAAGACATGGTCTTGTTGTTTGTCAGGGAGATCCAGGATAGCACCTACAAAGTGGTACCTATTACTTAGTAAACTTAATGTACTCTCCTGCAGATTGTTTCTAATGTTTTTTTCTTATTTTGCATGTTTTAATTATTTTTGTTTTTATGTTTAATTTATTATTATTTTTCTATTTTTGTGCTTCTTTTGCTTTGTATGCTGCTCAGAGCCATATATATGAGATGAATAGTTATATAAATTTACCAAATTTTCTTAACCATAACTTCCTGTCACTTTAATTTCAAATTATACATACAGGAATGTGCACTTATTTGCAAAGAGTATGAGATGAATATAGTTAGGAACCCATCCAATCAGGATGCCTACTCACCTTCTACAATTTAAATGGTATGGGCATATTACTTAACAATATGGGCTAAGAGTTCATTAGGTACATGGTGTTCATAGATTAAAAACATCTGCCAGGTCTGGATTTATGTTCTTCATTTCATATGTAGTTCATGGCTCTCTGAGGAGTTCTTACAGCAGAGGGAACCAATGATAAGTAAGGCTATACTTGTTGTAATGTAACATTTAATATACTATTACACCATTTATTCCCTTATAATATATCATTTTTGAATTAGATTCTGAACAAGCCAATATTTTCTATGTTGGCACTGTTGGCTGCCAGAGTAGAGTCACTGGCTTCAATACTGCTGAATTACTCCCTTTAGGACTATTACCTCAAGATGCCCCTGGCTTTAAATCCTCTTCTCCTAATCTTGAGAGAACAAGTCCAATAGGGACATAACACAAACCACAATTTCAGATGGTTTTAAATTATGTTAATTATTTGTATTTATTTGTATCTGTTTTTCATTTGCTCTGGGAGATAAAAAAAAGTCTTGGACAATCTGGTGAACTACTTATTGTATATTTCAGAATGTATGTTCTCAATACCTTTTATTGCCCTCGAGTATGGTAGCCTTATACTTCAACTACCTATATTAGGAAGGGACAATTTTGCATCAACTCACTGATTTTTCTACTGTGGGACCCGGGTACTTACGGGACCGCCTGTTGCTGCCATCAGCCTCCAACCGACTGGTGCATTCCCACAGGGCAGGCCTTCTTGGGGTTCCACTGTCGGGTCATTGTCGTCTGACAGCCCTGAGGGTCCGAGCCTTCTCTGTGGTGGCGCCGTCCCTGTGGAACGAACTGCCCCCAGAGATTCAAATCATTGCAGACCTCCGGGCCTTCCGACATGTACTAAAAATTCACCTTTTACAGCAAGCTGGCCTGGCCTGATACCTGAGGGGTTTTAATTTTTGAATTTGCTGAATTTTAAATTTTAAATTTTTAAATTTTAAATTTTATAATAAGTTTAATCAGCCTTAATTTAATTATTTTAATTGGGTTTTAATTGTTATACATGTGTTTTTATTGGCTGTACACTGCCCCAAGTCCCTTGGGAGATGGGGCAGTATAGAAATCTTGATATAAATAAATAAATAAAAAAATTGAACAATAGTGCTGAATAATTCTTGGACAACTTGCATATTTGCAATGGGGGGGGAGCATCTTTCAGACCCAATAGCTTTTTGTGACTTAATATCTATCATATGTTAACAGAGTTAACAGAATAACAGAGTTGGAAGGGATCTTGAAGGTCTTCTAGTCTAATCCTCTACTTAAGCAGGAATCTCTGTATCATTTCAGATAAATGGTTGTCCAATCTCTTATTAAAGGCCTCCAGTGTTGGACACCCACAACTTCTGGAGACAACTCATTCCACTGATTAATTGTTCTCATTGTCAGGAAATTTCTCCTTAGTTCTAAATTGCTTCTCTCCTTGATTCATTTTATCCGTTGCTTCTTGTCCTGCCTTCAGGTATGTGTGAAGGAATGGGACAAGGCATGTGGAGGTTTATTTATTTATAAAATATATAGGCTGCCCATCTTACCTTGAGGCATCTTGAGATAATTTAGATTTGAACTAAATTATCATCAGTATGTCTTCCAATGAATGTATAAATGTTGGACATTATCAATTTGTAATTCTAACGTAAGTGTAGATTTCATCATTTTGTTCAGATTATAAATGCTATTCTTGGGAAAACACATTGACCAAGATGAGGGGATGAGAGTTACAATGTAAACAATACACTTGTTTTAGAAGGAAAGGCTGAACCTCCAATATTAATTTGAACAAGTTGCTTTTTATTTAAATATTATTTTTATACAACACAAGTTAATATCTATATGTTAAGAATAAAACCACCATATTTGGCCTTCTTCCCTCACTTTTCTTCTCTCACTCCATAAACTTTTACACTTTTCAGTACAAACTTTGACAGTAGTTCCATGAACTTGTACATTTAACTGAAGTAACTGATTTCTATTTGTTCTCACATATATGTGTAGAGATTGACTTAACAGATCATAGGAAACTGAACTGTATTTTCTAAGGTCTTCAATAGCCACATGTATAAATAGAATTCCTCCCGTTATATGGTTTGCTGAAGGAAAAATCCAATTTCTAGACTCTACAAGGGCTAAATTACCACCATTTACTGTTCTATATGGAAATGTTTCAAGACAGCAAGTCAATCACTAGGCCCTCTATTCTGGATATAATTTATTGTTTCTTTTTTAGAAATAATAAAATATATCCAGAATAGTAGACAGGTCTGAAGAAGACACAAAATATAAAAGTAACGTTTGAATACAGATGTCTCAAGGAATTGTTGATTTTTAAAAATGAAATCTTTTTCTCCCTCTATTTTAATCTGCCTCGAGGGCATGGATAAAATGGGCAACATAAAATCATGCTGCTGCTTCTTAAAAAGCTTCTTAAAATGAAAGCTTTAGCATAAATCTCTTACTCGAAAAGCATACATGAGACATGTTGATATTTGTGGAAAAATATCTTATTTAAAAACAATTGTGAAGAGCTTGCTTCAAGAACTATGTCATTTAACAAAAAACAAAATTCAAGACATTTCTTAGATTAGTACTATTACCACAATTAAAATGTAATAGGATACTCTTATTTCTACTATAAAATATTCCCACAAAACTCATGGTAATAAATTTAATTTGGACCAAAAAAACCTATGTATGTAACAGGGTCTTTCATTGTAGCAAAATTAACGCCCAGGAATGTTTTCAAAGTCTGGAATGATTTCTTGTAACAATGCTGCCTGCTTAACACTGCAAGTCACATTAAATTGGACATGTTTTTTAAAAATATAATTCAAAGAATATTAGGTGAAATGGTGACAGGATAGGTGCTGCAGGCATTTCTAAAAAAGGAGAGAGAGGTTGGCAGTCCAGAGGCATTCCGTAACCTAGAATTCTTAAATAACACTTTAAATTTCCATTTGAAATAATTCCCTAAAATTGGGCAAGTGGACTAAGACGCCAACCTGAGGCAGCATTTATCATTCTTCTTCATCTTAACACGGGCAGATTTATGGTAAGATTCATTCGTGAAACTCTGGAAACTAAATTAAATCAAATGTGAACATTTCCTAGGGTTACTCAGATGACATTTTATATATTCTTTATTTCTCAGGGTTTTTTTAAACTATGGTTTTTTATCTGAGGGAGATGTGAAGTCACATTGGAAACAGGGAATGCACAATTCTAACTAAAGAGACTCATGCTTCCAAGGAGCATTTTCAAACATCAGTTTGTCCCATAAATTTCCTATTTTTTTTTTTAAATACATGTTCACTTTTTTATATTTATTATTGGTTTAGGTTTATCAATTTGTTAACATTCATGTGCTACCTTGGATTTTTATATGTGCTTAATATATAATGTATATGTATAATGTATACTTATCTTTTTTACAGTGTACTGACAATTTCAAGGTTTCTTGTCTCTGAGTCATTTTTATTGATTCTAATATTATAGTGTTTTATTTTCTCCACATATAATGTGGTGTAATGGCTCAATGGTTAAAGATGTTGAGCTTATCAAGTGGCAATGTGACAGACCATGTTCAAGATTCAACCACTATGTGATGGGGTGAGCTATAATTACCTGCCCCAGTTTCTGCCTACATAGCAGTTCAAAAGCATGAAAATGTGAGTAGATAAACATATATCACTTTGGTTGGAAGGTAATAGCATTCAGTGTGCCTTGGTGTATAGTCATGCTGGCCACATGAACACGGAAATGTCTTTGGACAACGCTAGCTTCCTTGGCTAAGAAACAAAAATGACCATGGACATGAATGGACAGGGGAAACCTTTGTATTATACACATACATACATATGAACCAATCACTTCAATAGGTTATACTGATTCTGTCTTACACTTCTATTCTGGTACACTATCACAGAATTCTTGTTGTTGTTTCTACCTATCCAATCCAGTCTGGCAGGATGGACATGCTCCAAGTCCTGTCAGCAAAAGAATGTTGGCTGTCAGGGGCCAGGATGTATGCCTTTTCTGCCATAGTGTCTGCCTCTATGACACCTTCCCTTATGAGTTAGGAAGTTCCTGATCCTGGTGACCTTTGAAGGCCTTCGAGACCTGGCTATATGCCAGTCCCAAATGTGTGAAGAGTCCAAATTCCTGGTTATGTTGACAGCAATGGACTATAATATGTCTTGGCTGCTATTTGTAATCTAATTTTATTTTTGTACAATATTTTAATGTATTTCATTATTTGTATGAACCTTTGCCACCCAGAATCATTGGTTTGCAATGGACATCTATACAATTTGAATTAATAAATGAAATAATAATGTTATTCATTGTGACAAAGTGTCCTATATCTGTCATCACTTTGTAACCAATAGATATAGACCAAATATATTCCTGAAAGCTAGAAATTTTAAATCAGAAATGCCTATCAGTCTACATAGGAAAAAAGTATCAGTCTCTCAAAACTTATTGTTACTGTCTTTAAGTGATTTATTTGTTAAATAAAGTAAAGTCAAAGACACTACAAAATACTAATAAAGGAGAATATTTGTAGCTCAAGGTTGACAAGAGGGATCCTTGCTCTTTCTGAGTTTGCTTGTTTTCTTGCAGACATTTGATTATCCAAATATCACTGATGAGTAGAATAGAATAGAATAAAATTATTTATTGCCCAAGTGTAATTGGACACACAAGGAATTAGTCTTTGGTGCCTAAGCTCTCATTGTACATAAAAAGTACATTCATCAAGAATCACAACACTTAGCAATAGTCATAGGATACTAAATACTGTTACTTAGTTTGGATAATGAACTGTCTGAAAGAAAACAAGAAAATTCAGAGGGCACCAGGGACTCCTCTCACTACAACATGACAGAAGAAAAGTATATTCAATTTAATGCATTCAATTTAAAGCTTGAATAAAGACAAAATGTTTGCTATGGTGCAGGACTTAATACATTTAGTAGTGCAAAACTGTCTGAGACATAAAATAATAATAATAAAAAGTTGTGTGAATGGCCAGAGTCAATAAACTGATCATTATTGCCTGTATCTTTATTATCCACCATCTGTTCCCTGAAAAACAAGGTAAATATTATATACTCTTATTTTATAATAAAACCTAATGCACTGATAAAATGGATCTAGTCTAACAAACTGTGTACTATAACATAATTGTATTTACTGTGGTATAAGCACTTTTGTTAATTTCCTGCAACAGACTGACACAGCTGTCTCTCTGGAAATTTAATACCTAATGCAATGAAGTATTGTTGGAATTCATATGGCTAGAAAATACATATGTTAATCAGGTTATGAAAGCAATAGAAACCACAGTAGTCCTCATAACATTTGAAAGAAGTGCTCCAATGGATTGTCTAATTGGGCTCTCTCCAATGCTGCATAAAACTATGCAGTTTAAACTGTAAACAATTATTAAAACATAGAATTTTTGGAGCAGTTCTTTTTTAAATAGCATGCCACATGTTGGTGTATTTTGAAACTTGTTTTTCTTTTTATTTTTCCCCCTGCCAATGAGGAGGGTGAAACTGACAGAATGGTTCCCCTGTTTTCTTTGATTAGGTAAATGAATAAGAGATTCAAAGTTATCAAAATGGCTAAGAAAGAGTGATAAAGCAAAATCTACCCTTTCCAGGCAACAAACCAGCCTCTAAGGATTTTGATCTGTTTTCTGAGCTGAGCTGACAGACTGGTTTTGAATCTCACTGTACGGTATATTGGAGTAGTGATATACATGGTATAGAAGAGGGAGGGAGGGAGGAAGGAAAGAAAGAATGAAAGAAGGAAAGAAGGAAAGGTAACTAAATAATTGTTTATTAAATAGACAATCTTTCTCAGCTTTGATCCAAAAATGCTAACTACCATTTTGAAGCTCCATCATAGAATCCTGCAATAAGCTTTCCAAATTAGAAATAATATTATAAGTAGTTTACAACATCACTCCCCACTAATGTGTCTATTTCCCAATTTTCTAAATTGGACTAACAGTATATGAAGAAATTTGGCTTAGGATATTGTTGCAGATAATTTGCACACTCTTTGTTATACATAGTTGAGTCATCTTGGACTATGAATGATGTGGCAGATTCTCTATTTGACCACAAATTTCTTTCAGCTTGCCAAAGTTTCTAAAGCTGAAGAGGATCAATAATAGAGAAAACTTTTTCCCTAGGTTTGACACCTGCCCTTGAAGTTACCATTGACAAAATCCAGCTAAATATAGGTAAATCCCTAAGACCAGCAATTGGTGACTGCTTTGAAATGCAAAGAATGACACCAGAGTATTTATCTAGCTATGCAGAAAATCTACATGATATTAAAGAAAGCTAGCTACTCTGCTCTTTAAATTAGGCTCAGATGATTTTCACATAAAAGCCAGTGTACCAGTGGAGCAAACATAGTCTTTTCTTAGTTATTATATACTTTAGTCATGGTTTATTCTCTATGACCAACAATGAATAGATAATAGCTAGCCGTAGTACAAAGTTGTGATGCTGCTATTGCTCTGTTGCTCTAGAATGATTTAAATGAGATATTTTTACATTTACAGATAACATTTTATACATATACAGATCTAGGTGTGTTTAGGTCTTTTCCCATGTTACTGCTGGATTTTACTGCTGGATTTACTGCAGAATCTCTTCGCAACATTTTGGTGAGATCCCACTCACCATCTTCAGGCTGGTACATTCTGCTTCATGCCAGAGCAAGAAGAACTTCTTCAACAATCTTCGAAGAGATTCTGAAACTTACAGAGGAAAAGACCCAAATAGACCTATATATCACACACATATATATATAAATTGTTGTTCATATTTCTAGAAATATGATCTTAAACATTGTCTTGAACGTTAAACTGTACACAAATGCTAATAAATAAAACTATATTTTTGGGGTTTGTCTAAACACATGAGTTCTAACTCCTTATTTGCTTGAAAAATGAATTTCAGGACATCTCTTAATGCAGACTTCTTGATATGATTACCATATTTCACATTTAGCAGCTTTACCAGGCTGTTTATGGTTTGGCTTGCTGCCAAGCATAATCTATAACCTCACACCTCACTATTATGCAAATAGCCATTTGGCAAAGAGACCTTAAGCCGTCAAATTTCTCTAAGGACAATCACATTTTTCAAACTTCTTAAAAACCAAATTATAGTTGACATTTAATTTTAGCCCACTTATCTTACAAAATAAATCTAAAACCTCTCTTGTGTAAAACTATTAATATAGCATGTGTTTCATTATTATTATTATTTCCCCAATTTACCATATGTACTTACTTGCCATCAATAAATTTAATTTAGTGTTGAGAAATATATTCCTATACAATAACAACAAGGCACTTAAACCCCAATTCAGGTATTACATGCATGAAAGAGCAACACGAGTACAAGAGACTTGTTGTTTTTTCCACCATCCTCTATTAGGAAGTACATTTATGGCAGGTACCCCTTTCTATCAGTAATGATCCCTTCCATAGGGAGAAAGAGAAAGAGAAAAAGAAAAAGACAAAGACAAAGAAATCTCCTACAGCAAAATTCTCCATTAAGATATGAGGAGGAGAAATTGTGCTGAATTATCATGCTGAATTATTTTTTCATGCAAGTAATTTCTAAACAGAACTTGAGTTAAACATAATATTATTAAAAAAAAATTAAAGGCAATTTTCCAAGGGGAAAATAAAGAAAAAGGTTAAATTCCTAACCTTTCCCCACTGGCTTTTTAAATAATCAAGATTGATCAAAACACAAGCATTTAATTATGTTATAGAGAATCATAACTTTTGAGCACTTACTAAAGAAGTCCACTACAATTAATTGAAAACATTAGAAAACTATTATGTTGATACAGGGCATTGAATTTGTGAAGTCCAGTATTTTGAGCCTTTTAATGTTCTCTGGCTTGATGTTCTAAAATTTATGTTAGCTCCAGCAAATAATGGAAATTAAAGTCCAAAATGTCTGTGGGACACTACTGTGAATTTTTATAGAAGCTTATCAGTTTCTATAAATTTAAATAATTATGTTTGTGTGTGTATTTCCTCTCGAAAGTAGTTATTGCATTTAAGTTTAGAAATTAGGAATAGTAAACCTAAATCCAATGACAAACAAGGAGAGACAATTTAATTCAATATAGGTATTATATTAAACATTCTTTTCAAGAGCTGTGGTGATGCAGGGGTTAGAATACAGTACTGAAGGTTACTTCTGCTAATTGCCAGCTGCCAGCAGTGCAGCAGTTCAAATCTCACCAGCTCAAAGTTGACTCAGTCTTCTATCCTTCTATCCTATTGAGGTTGGTAAAATGAGGACACAAGTTGTTGGGGACAATATGCTAACACTGTAAACTACTTAGAGAGGGTTGTAAAGCACTGTGAAGTAGTATATTCAGAGCAGTAAAAAGAAGCTACTTTGAAAAGCTAAAGAACCAGTTCTCACCCATACGTGTGTGTGTGTGTGTGTGTGTGTGTGTTTTCGTAGATTTTCACGGGTGCAGGATCTGCTATATATATATATATATATATATATCAATAGCAATAGCACTTAGAATAATATACCACTTCGCAGTCTTCTCGAAGCAGTTTATTGCCCCACTCAGTTTACAGCATATTGCCCCCCTCAAAGAATCTGGGCCCTCATTTTACTTAAGTTATGTTTAACAGGTCACAGTGGGCTACGTTCATAACTATCAATCAACATTAGCAAACATTATAACTATGACATGGTTCATATGAAATTCTAAGACATAATGTGGCTTTGATATTAGTTTTATGTTATAGTTTATGGTTCAGGATGTTAGGCAAAAACAGCTACTGGATCAGATAAATGACCTTTGAGTATGACATGGTTTATTTTTGATTGGCAGATCCCTTAAGGAAGAATGACTTTCAGCTAAACTTGATCCTTAACTGAAGGTGCTTGCAAAGCATTTTGGTGCCACCAAGCTTCTCTTCTTTCAATGCCTTCCATCAGTTATTCATTACACAATGAACCTATGTCAGTAGATGACACCATAGTGCTCATGGACCCCTATATAGAAACTAATCTTTATTTTTTAATGTATCTTTCAAAAATGGTCCAGGTTGCATAAGATCTGGGGACAAAATTGTTCAAATGATTTCATGATCTTTCAACCATTTAAAAATGAAAGTTGTGGGAACATTTCTAAAATTGTTTTAATGAATCAGGATTCATTACATGTTACACACTCATTATACATTCCAACTTTACTTCTCAGCTATGAGTATTGTACATAGACAACACACGTCAGTAGTGTCAGTCTTACTGTGTAATTTTCTGTTTCAAAAGCCTCATTTTGATATTATAGCCTTTAACAGTTTTCATCAGCCAGTTTCTAAGTTTTCTCATTAAATTGAGAGATGTTTTATTTTTATGTCTGCCTTAAGTTTAAATTTAAACTTAAAGTAAATTATATTTAAATTAAGTTAAATTTGAGACATTTTCAGTCTTCCTTAGTCTTGAGAAAATTTCAACATGTTTCTTACTTAAAGCAAAAGATGGATTAGAAATCACATCTTTGAAATCATATCTACATGATATTCATTGAGTTAATTACCAGTAGTGTACAAACATTAAACATACCA
>JANHFJ010004229.1:43370-56034 GCA_032468195.1 Cerberus rynchops | reverse complement strand
CATAACACCTCCTGCTGAAGCTACTAATAGGGAAGCAAAATACATGGAAGAAGATGGAGTCTCATCTCTGAGATCTGCCTGTCTTCTCCAACATAGAACTTTTGCATTTTCAGAATGTTCTACAATAAAAAAAAGCTATGAAAGTTCTCCAATTCACTGGGACTGATTGGTCCAAGTGAGCTCTGGGGATATTCCAAACAGTGTTATTTATGTTTGAATACCTGACAAATGGAAGGAAGAGTTTAAATTCCTGATCCGAACTGTTTGGTGCTAACTCTTTGGGTTGAGTGTGATCACTTTAGTGAAATGAAAATGATAATCATCATTCCATAGGTATTTGTTACGTATAATTATACCACATCTCTGTAAAAACAACCTGCCATGAATTATAAGTAAAACAATAGTATAATTTAATAAATAGTAAAATACAACAGTAAAATGAAACTATTAGAAATGGCAAAGCAAAAGAAAAGCCAATGAAAAAACACAAGGCAGACTAATAAAATAGGAGTTAAAATAAGCAGATCAAAATTAATTTGAGATCATAAACAACAGTTAAAATTTCATAAGGAACATTGGCACTAAAATATTTCTTTTTTTCTTCCTCGGAAAACATACAATTCTAGAGATCTAGCACCAAAATGATAATAGTGACTACAATGAGAATGTTTAAAAATTATACAATACTGTTTTGGGCTTAAGATTCCTTTGAGTAGAAAACATCTCTTATACTTGAAATAAGGTGTCATAATTTTGAAACTGGGATTTGAAATGTCTTAATATAGATTTTAATACTCCTTATTCAATTTGCATTCGTTAATTTCCATTAATAATATAGCCACTAGACTGAGATTAAAAGTGATAAGAACATGGAAAAGAGGTTTTTTTTTTCTTTTTTTGTAGTGACAAAGTAGTCCTTGGAATGGAAGAAAGATAAACACAAATGAAAAGGAAAAAAAATGAGAAAAAAACAAGTCTGAAAGTAGAATAATTCTAGGAAGTAGGATAAATCCTCTATGAAAAACTATTAGAATGCATTACCTCCTGCAGAATGAAAGGAAAGTAGACCTAAATACATAAAGGAAGACAAAGTAGAAGATGCCACAGAAGTATCCAGAATTACACTAATGACAATATTAAAAAAAAAAAAAAAAAGCTTGGTGAACCATGAAGTATGGAAGACAAAATGGGTTTAAGAATTATTACAGCACAGAATGAGAATAAGATACTATATTGTGTACAGAAATGCTTACACAGAGATAAAGATAGTTAGATAGAATTGAATTGGAAAGAACTATATACATTTGTAATTAAAAGAAATAAAGAAAAACAAAAAATACAGATTTTACATAAGAAGATTATTACCACATTACTTAATTTTAACTGCTTTTGAATTTAATGACAAATGTTTTAGAACTATACAAATGTTTTTCAAAACTCTCGGAGAAAATAATGGTTACAAAGTCACCAGTGAATTTCCATAATAAGAGTGAGCTGAACTTGAATCTCCCCAGTCATTGACTTAACTCCTACATCACACTGAGTGTCACATAGTATGACTAAGAAGTTACCTCTCCTTAATCATATTAAAAATCAGCTAGAAAGAGAATGAATTTGGCAACACTCAATAAACTATAGACTTTTTTTCTCCTCCTTCATCAACTATTCATTTTTGGAGAATGAAGTGCTGGGGTAAATATTATAAAGTAACCTCTGTCAAAACTAGATATATATCCAGTTACCAACTACCAAAAAAGAAATAAATAAAACATCATTAGAAAAATTAAAATACTATATTTCTTATGAGCTTCCAAGCAGCAACAACAATAATTTTATTATTGTTGCTGATTAGAAGATTTATCAGGTGAGTACAGCTATTGTATGTTCTTGATCAAAGATCAATACAATCAGTGGTGAAATGGATCTGGTAGCGGAAGCAACATTTGGCCCCACCCACCCACCCCTGATAATATTTGGGCACTCCCACCTGCCCCTGCTCTTTTCTCTCTTATATCTTCTTCATTTTTTTTCTTACCAGAATCATGCAGAACAGCTGTTCTATGTGCCTCTGCAGCCTGTCCAGTCTGTCTCCAGTAAGCAAAAATAAGCAATTAAGAAGCTGCATGGCAGCGGTTAGTGTGCTTACGTGCAAAGCATGCAAAATGTGCGCTCATTGAACTGGTAGCAAAACCAGTTGGATTCCACCACTGAATACAATCCTTCTATCTGAGATTGTTGTCCTCTTCTACCAGGTTTGCAGCTTCATGAAGGAGACACATGGAACAGTAAGGGAAGAAGACAATACCCACCTAACTAGCCAAATTAACCTTGGTAATCAATGGGGTGATAAATGTTTCATCCCAATCATCCTCACATCATTTATTTTATTTTATTTATAATTATTTTACAAATTTGTGAATTTGCAAACTTCTGGGACTCTGAAGTTGGTTAAAATGCAAATGATACAAATATTCCCAATTAGTATATGTAATCATCAATATAAAATGAAATTATGTACTAACATATAATTGACACCAAAACTATTGATGTTGGAGTGGAATGATGACTTTCTTATATTAGACTACCAAAGTATAATGCTTGTAGATGAACTTTTGTTAATACGAGAATAAGAAGTTCTTATTTTGGTTCCCTAAATTTTTCAGTGCTTTTTATGACAACTAATGCCAAAGAATATCACAATGCAGGAGCCATGGAAATCATATATACAATATTATCTTAAGGGATATTGAAATTTGGATGGGCAGAACATTGAAATCATAGATCTATAAATGTTCTGAAACTAAAAATAAATGAAAAAAAAACACCTTTGCAACAACTAGACAGAAATGTATTAATTTAACAATTTATGCATCCTGATGCATCCATCCAATACAGTATGAAAAAGGTAGATAGAAATTCAGCATCCTCTCCTCTATAAAATTAAAAGATAGACATCCCAAAGATAGATAAAACCTGCTTGAGACATGGCCTTTTGAGTTCACAGATGCTGCCAAAGATGAAAGTTTTTGCTTCTGCTAATATTAGCTGTGAAGCATTAATATTTATAGCTAAGAAACTAGCAGAGAGATAACAATTATATAAGGTGCAAGAACTAGGGACAATGGAGCAAAACAAATCCAGTTTTCTTAACCAAGAATCATGTTCACAAACAATATCAAATAAGTCTATTTAAACTGGAGTGGAATATACTACTTATTATGCAAATATGTATTATATTTTATTTTTCCTCTCATGCCTCTGAAAACCTGTACAAATAATGCTGAGTTTCTATGGCATTTTATTTTTAGTTCTCTCAAAGTACAATAAAACAAAGCCCTATCATTCTGAATAAATGGTCTTCTTGTGCAGTTCCTGATATATTGTGTCATAATTTTCCCATCATATTAAAGAAAAGAAAAAAAAACCCTCATGTATTTGATCTAGGACTGGCTGGACTGTCCTCATTTCATAAAACATTATTTTATGTAAATCAGGTGAAAAACTAATTATTGTTTCCCACCTAAAAGTGTATTTAAACAAACAATAAATGTACTGGTCTGTCAGCTGCTCTAATGTTAGCCTGAAACTTGTATAGCTCAAATGAATAATTACCTACAAAATAATTAAATGTTGCTGATATGGTGAGCTCATCCCACTTGTACATAGAACAGCAAAGCTTGTCTTCCCTGAAATCCATCTCAGTCATGTTGGATAAGCTTACTGTCCATCACAGTGTTGGCATCGATCCCTGCTCAATTACGAAAGAAACATAGCACCATATTAAATGACAAATAAGGCTTAATTTTAAGCACAGCCAGGCTGTAAACCCATGTTCCATTATAGATTAAAAAGAACCAATTATTTTTAAAAGAAAGATTTAATGAAAGGCCTTTAGTAATATATGGACATCTTGCCCTCTCTACATTCGCAAGTCAAACTCTCCAGTAATGGTTGAAAGACTCTGCAAACAATCTCAGCATGCAGTAAAAAGATGTTCTCTGAGGATTAGCCGTTCTTTCTTAAAAACCACTAAACCCCTCAACTTCTGAACACTTTTTCCCCATAATTATACCAGAAAATGTCACCCTTAAAAACTACAAGGGGCAATAAATGAATGGCTTTTATTTTTACATTTTGTAAATGCTATTAGCATAAATCAATCAGAGTTTGTTTCAGGGCAAAAATCACAGGGTACATGAAAGCTAAGGAACGTCTAGCGAGAATTCTTGAATTAATGGAATCAATTTTAATCCAAAGATTCACTGTCTGGAATGCATTAGAATGTAATGTTATGTTCTTCAATTGGTAAAGGAACATGATCATCCTGACATTCCCATGTACGTATAATAAGTCCAATCAATTTTCTATATGCACTACTTTGAAGTATTTAAACCAGCACGTTACATGGTTAGGCAAAGGTCATCTTAGATATCCTCTATTTAAAACGTCTTTATTCTCCAACAGGCCTAAATCACGTGCATTACTTGTGTAACCTTCAGATGGTGTAGGGTAAATTATTTCCATTTAAAAATAATGAAGTGGGGAAAATTAAAAGAAATTAAGAGATGCTAAGTCATTGGAAGCAAACTATTATTTCAATTTCCACCCTGGCTACCAGGACTTTTGAAATAACAGGTCAACATATAATTGACTTCTTTTAAAGCAATTATTCTTTTCCAATTTATCACTGAAGAATTAGTGTAAATGTCTTCTATTAAACAAGCATGTCCCATACCATTGCATGCAATGATCTACTGAATATAGGTTATAACAGTACATATAAAAGTCTTTTTGTGCAATATTCTTAGATATTTCTTATACAGGGAACAATAATCAAGTTATGCAAGCCATAATATGTACATTCATATTGTTTATGTCACACTTTCATTTGTATAAGAAATAACATTACAAACTACTATTTAATGATTTGATCCTTAAACTCAGTTTTATTGATATTGCCATACTGCTTGGAATGTGCCAGCAACCATTTATAAAAGGGAAATATAGATGTGGTCCTCTGCTCATCACACAGTCATTGTCAAAGCAACTACTGAACACATTTCCTGCTCCATTTCTGAAGTACAGGGCATTCAGAAAATATTCTGACCCTCTTCACTTTTGTCAATTTGGTTATGTTGCAGCCTGATTCTACAGTTGTTGAAATTATTTTTTCCTCATTAAACTACATGTAGTACCCCATAATAACAAACAGACTTTTAAAAATGTCCGTAAATGTATTAAAAAGAATAAACCCTTTTAATATCACATTGGCATAAGTATTCAGATCCTTCACTCAGTACTTTGTTGAAGCACCTTTGGCAGCAATTATAGCCTTGAGTCTTTTTGGGTATGAATGATAAATTTTGCACACTTGTATTGGGAGATTTTCTGCAATTCATCCTTACAAATCCCCTCAAACTCAGTCAGATTGGATCATGACCATCAGTGGACAGCCATTTTCAGGTCACTCCAGTAATGTTCAATAAGGTTCAAGTAAGGGCTCTGGCTGGGACATTCTGGGATATTCATAGGGTTATCCTTAAGCCACTCATGTGTTGTCCTGTCTATGTGTTTAGGATTGTTGTCTTGTTGGAAAGTAAACCTTTGGCACAGTCTAAGATCCTGAGCACAGTGGAACAGATTTTCATTGAGGATATCCCTGTACTTTGCTCTATTTAACTTTCCCTCAACCCTGACTAATCTCCTAGTACTTGCTGCTGAAAAACACCCTCATAACATGACATTTCCACCACCAAGTTTCACTGTTGGGATGATATTGGGCAGATGATGATTTCTTCCAGACATAACATTTAGAATTGAGGCCAAACCTTTCAATCTTGGTTTCATCGGACCAGAGAATCTTGTTCCTCACAGTTTGAGGAATCTTCAGGTGCTTTTTTGTAAATTCCAAGTGGTCTTTCATGTGTTTTGCACTGAGGAAAGGCTTCCATTGAGCCACTATGCCATAAAGTCTAAATTGATGGAGGACTGTTGTGACCATTGTCCTTCTGGAACTCTGTCCTATGTCCACACAGAATCTCTGCAGCTGTTCTGTCTCAGGCCTCTCAAATACATGGAAGCAGACCTGGCTGTCTGCCACAACTAATGAGGGAGATAAGCAACCCCTTGGCTGGAAGCCCAGAAAGCTATCTCAGTGAATACCAGTTCTGAATAAAAAAAACTCACATGGCTGCATTATCAAACAGTTGTTTCCTGCAAAGTTCCCCTCCCTTTGCTCCTCATATAAGCTCTCTGGGCGGGGCCAATCATTAGCCACCTGTATTCTATTTTCTTCTCTGGCCCTGCTTCCGAAGCTGCTCCCTCCTCCTTGCAGCCCTACCCATACACATGTCAGAGAGAGCCTCCCTCTGTTCTTCCTCACTGCTCCCTGACTCAGAAGCCACCTGGTGGCTAACAGGCCTCTCTAGTCCCCACACTGACTCCAAACATCCCCAGAGTCTTCCTCAGACTCCAGAGCAGTCCCATACTGTTCATCACTGTCAGATTCCACCAACAGCTCAGCCGGCCACTGTTGGGCCACAACAGGAGCTCAGTCAGAGTGACCATCAAGTTTTTGATCACCTCTCTTACTAAGGACCTTCTCCCTAGATTGCTCAATTTGACCAGGCGATCAGCTCTTGGAAGAGTCCTGGCTATGCCAAATGTCTTCCATTTGAGAATTATGGATGCCACTATGCTCTTAGGAACCTTCAGGGCAACAGGAATTTTATTGTATCCTTCCCAAATTCTATGCCTTGCAATAATCCTGTCTCTGATCTTTTCAGGCAGTTCCTTTGACCCTATGGTTTTTTTTCTCTGGTAAAGAATGCATTGTTAGCTATGAGGCCTTCTAAAGAGAAGTGTGTGCCTTTCCAAATTATGTCCAACCAATTTAATTTACCACAGGTGGACTCCAATCAAGGTGTAGAAACATTTGAGCAAAGATCAAGAGAAATGGGAGGCACCTGAGCTAAATTTTAAGTCTTGCTGCAAGGGATTTTAAAACTTATGCCAATATGATGTTTCAGGTTTTTTTTTATTATTATTTTAAATAAATTTACCTGCATTTCTAAAATTCTGTTTTCACTTTGTCATTATGGGGTACTGAGTATAGATAATGAGAAAAATGGATTTCAACAACTGTAGAATCAGGCTGCAGCTTAACAAAATTGACAAAAGTGAAGGAGGTCTGAATATTTTCTGAATGCACTGTACACTTTTGTTCATTCATTCAATACAGTCTATTCAACTTCACAAGACTTTCTAGATAAATTTCCAAAGGACTTTAACACTACCCTTCTCCAAGGCCTGAAGGAACATCAAGTTTTCAATGATTTGTTTAATATCTTCAGGATAGGAGTTGTAAATATTTTTGATCGAATACTGTTCCAGAGGGCAGGCACCATGATAGAGAGAAGGCACATATATTACCTGGAGCAGTCTTGCCAATTTCAGATAGTGAGCTTCAATTTGCTGGAGGCTAACCCAGCAGTTCATTGTCTACTTTTTACAAGCAACAAATCATCTTAGTCAATTTCCCCATGGTCTTGAATATGTTTACCAAGAATATATTTACCATATATTTAACACTGTATAATAGTGCATTGATTGTAACATTTACCTTATAAACTGAAGCTTGTTGAAAGAAAGATAAAGAGTAAAACTAACCTTCTAGTATTAAAATCATTTTTATAACCAGCAAGATACATAGCTACATTTATATAGTTATAACTATTTCCAATTTCTGAAGAACACTAATGCTAGCATGTTTAATGCTCTTTCCATAGCAGTTTTGGATGGCCAATACAAAAAATATTCCCTGTGAGCTGAGACTGAACCACTGTGGACAAGTTGAAACTGCAGCTCATGTCCTGCTACACAATATCCTCTACAACAAGGATGTCATTGTAATCATGTGATGTATCACAACTTTTTTCCCCTTTGCTAAAATGGGGGTGGGAGTGGCCAGCACATGATGCAGTCGGTTAGGTAGGTCATGAGTTTGACATTCCTGTTCTACAAGGACTCAAGAACCAACTTATAACTCCTTAGCTTATAAAACACCTGGAAATTTTTGATCTCTTTTATGTACACTTGTTAACAAATATGTTGAAAACAGTATGATTCACTTTCCTTGAACATAAGTAAATTTTGTTATAGTACCTGTAAAATTAAGCCAACTTTGATTATCCACTGATAAAGCCACCAATAATTGTAATATCATATCTTGTTTTGTTTGTACTTTATTCCTATTTAAGGTCTTTTTGTTTGTAGTTCTGGTCAGTGACTGTAATAAACATGACTATGATTATAGTTCATCGCAATCATCTAATTTTTTAGACTATTATGGTTTGACACATAATCAGCCAGATGTTGGCATTTTTGTCTATCTATCAAGTCTTTTCCAATAATACACAGTTTTATCATTTTCCCAGTCACCTGAATTAGGAGGGTTTAATCCTCAGCTTCCACATAGCAGAATTGGACCTTTAAAACAAAAGCACAAGAAATAATGGAAAGTTAAGAAAAAAAATGACTTAGAACAGTGCATGTATTTCCACAGTATCTTTAACTTTCCTACTTTCTTGGGAAGGATCTAACAGTTAAGAATAGAAAATCCAGTCAAAACTATCTGATATTGATGGTGGTGGTGATGGTGATGATAATGATGAGGTTTGACAAGTTACACTCTATTCTTAAGAAGTGTTATAACTAGTAGGTAAATTGGAAGAATGTGATAGACTGAATTCTGCTGAATACTTTGCAACCCTTGCCAAAGTGCCTCAGGATTTTTTTTAAAAAAACTGGATTAGAGTTAAGTCAACATGACTGCAAGACAGGAGTGGCTGAAACAGTAAATGAAGATGTGCACTCAACTTACTTTCCTAACTTCATGGCTTAATGTACATATTTGTGCATGTACAGTATCTGAGTAGAATTTATATAAACTGGCAACAGCTTTCTAGGGATTCAGACAGCAGTATTTCCAGTCATGACTTAACACGAACATAGCAGTTTGGAACTATCAGTATGCAAAGTATATTTTTTACTCTTGAGCCAGACCACATTTCTGTAGTGGATGAATTGTGTAAAGCTGAATGAATATTGGAGAGGGGAGAGAAGTGAGTTTCATATAGCATTTGCTTGCATACAAAATATATTTCTATTACAAAAAGCTATTTTTCTTATACAAGCAACTGGCATAGCAGCCTTGAAAAAAAGCAAACATCCTAACAGCATTCAGCTTGTGCATATAAAAGAAACTACTTTTCCCCCTACAATGTTCATGTTGAATAATTTCTTGCCTTTGAGGTCTTACATTAAGTTTAAATTCTATTGTTCTGCGCATGGACATTCATTTTCCTGAATAATTTGGTATTTCATTGGTGTTACTTTATTTTCCAAAAATTAATCTCCAAAATAAAACCAGCCATTTCTGAATATGGCTATTTCAAATGAGAGATTCCTGGGCTTTGTATGGACAGATTCATATGCTTGGAATAATGATTTTAACTCAAAAGGTGTTGTGTGCCAAGTAATAATTTGATTACTATATAGGAATGGGATAGAATGCATTGAATTATTAATTAGTTTGATGCCATAGACTGGATTCTGAACAAGATAGTTTTATACATATAGGTGAAGATACTATTGCAAACGGTTTCTTGAAAATAATCAACAGAATCTAATGCAGCATAAATAATACCAGTAGTTTCCATGGTTTCCAAAAACTATTCAGGGTTTAGTATAGCGTGGAACACAGCTGGACAATAAATCCATAGATGAAAGACACAATAACTATTGTTTTGCCTGATAACCTTTCACATTAAGTAGTTGAAACTGTATGATACAGAATGCTTACACGTGCCTTAAATAACTGTGACTTTATGCATTTAAATAATGGGAATGCTATATTGTTTACTGAGCTTTGTTCCCATAAGTATTAAGGACAAATGTGACTTTTTAAAAAAAAACCCTCTGTAAGTAATCTGCATTAGAGTGCACATTTATTTTGATTTTCATTAAATTAAAATGTTATTACATTGTCGTTACATTGTTGTCCATTGTTAACCTTGAACAAAACCTTAGTAAGATTTCTGAAAACTTTTTCAGGACTGAGAAGCCGAGTCCAAGAATTGAGGTCACTAATCATCTTTAAAAATTTCTTTAAGAAAAGTAAGAGGAAGTCTAAATTGCATTTGCATGCTTTGCATTTGCATGCTTTAACTTTTGGTAAGTATAGAAGCAGACCATTGTATATCATTAGCTTTACATCTGATACATTTGAAAAAAATAAAGAACAATAAATGAAGTCATATTGTCATTCCATATGTTGCAGGAATATTGGAAAACCTAAGGAGGATCTTCAGCCAATACAACATATGTTGCAACATACACTTCAAACCCAAGAATACACTAAGGTAGAAGCTTATCCTCCCCAAGGATAAAGCACCCAGACACAAACTGAGCAATGTGGTATATGCATTACAATCAGATCTGTACACTAGGGATCTGTACACTAGGGAAACAAAGCAACCTCTTTATAAATGCATGGCACAATATAGGAGAACAAACCCACCAGGACAAGATTCAGCAGTCCACCTGCATTTAAAAGACAAAGGCCATTCTTTTAAAGAGAGCAAAGTCCACATTTTGGATAGAGATGATTGTTGGTTTAAAAGAGGCCATCAAAGAGGCCATCTACTGTATGTCAAAATTGAACAGTCCTATCTCAACAGAGGAGGAGGGATATGGCATCATTTATCTACAGTCTACAGCACAGTCCTTTCAAAAGTTCCAGAACTGCACTACTCAGGTGACCCTGATGACACAGATAAACTTCCAGGTGGCCCAACAATTTTCTAAAAGAATGCCAATGACCGGCTATCTGCAAGGAGTATAAATCTTTCCATTCCCTACCATCCAGTGAAAGCTGAAGAAGCTTCTTGGGTGAGAAGCAAAACATCTTCAAAGAAAAAACAAGGAAGTCCAGTTGCTTCTTGAAAAAAAAAATCTTTGGGACATATCTCATGCAGTATATTTCTTTGGGACATATCTCATGCAGTATAGTTTCATGCAGTTGAAACACAGCAATTTTGGGGTCATGAAAGTCCTACTTGCTTTCAAAATCTCCTGGTTTTAATTAGCTCTGATCCATGCTTGAAGATATGGCAGTTCAGATCATTTAACCCCAGTTTGGGATTGGCTTCCTCTAAGCAATGTTCTAAGTTTGGGTGAAAGAAAATGCTTCATTTCTGAACTCAAATTCAAAGCATGACTTTTTGGCCACATACTATATACCCATCTGTTGCTATTAACTGAAATACCCAATTCTTTTCATTCTCCTCTTTCTATGATACAGTTTAAATATTTAACATTGTCCCTCAACACAACATATTCATTTTCTGTTAAGTAACAATTTCATTTTCAATTCCAGTACCAAGAGCATATTGGTTGAGCATCTTGCCTTTCCTTAATAATACCACCAATTGTTGACAATGGACTGTATATGGATTAACACTAATAAAAATTGTAAGGATTCTAAGTTATATTTTGAGATTTATTTGGGATTGGTGGGGAGAAATCTGTTGACCATCCAGAATTTTCAAAAGAGGTTAACTATGCATAATAAAATGAGAAAAATAACTTACTTAAGCAGATTACTAGAAGGTTATTGTATCTTGGTCAAAAAGGTAGGTATAATCTTGAAAAAAATAATAATAAGGATCAATTTTGGTACTTTGTTTGGTTTCTCCTTATTGATATTGTAGGCCAGATGATAATGATATGTTCAGTATATGGATGTAACTCTCTGAAATGCTACCATCTGAATTAAATTGTAATGAACTTCTCAAAGCCTGGAAAGGTAATGTTTTGAAAAATATTACAGATTTAGGAAGCTGTAGGTATGAGGGAATAGAAGGGGAAATCATCAAATTTGCAGATGACACTAAACTGATAGGAATAGCCAACACCCCAGAGGACAAGCTCAGGAAAGAAAAAAGATCTTGACAAACTTGATCAATGGGCCTTATCCAACAACATAAATTTAATGTGGAGAAAAGCACATTTTTACATTTAGGCAGGAAAAATCAAAGGTATAAGTACAGATTAGGTGAGACCTGGTTCAAAAATAGTGACTGTAAGAGGGACTTTAGGGTCCTGGTGGTTGATCAGTTGAATATGAGCCAGCAGTGTGCAGCAACAGTAGTAAAAAAAGCTAATACAATCCTAGTTTGTATGAACAAAAGCATAGAATCAAGATCACGGGAAGTATTAATACTGCTTTATAAAATTCTAGTAAGACCACACCTGGATATTGCAACCAATTTTGGTCACCATACTACAAAAAAAATGTTGAGAATTTGGAAAAAAAGTTCAGAGAAAGCAACTAAGATGATCAAAGACCTGGACACTAGACATATGAAGAACAGCTTCAGGACTTGGATTTGACTAGTTTAAAGAAAAGAATAATTAGCAGCATTCTAGTATTTGAGGAACTGCGGCAAAGAAGGGGGGTCAAATTATTTTCTAAAGCACTGGAGGGCAGAACAAGAGACAACATTGTTGGAAACTAATAAAGTTCAAACCTGGAATTATGGAGAAACAGTGAAGACAATTAACCAGTGGAACAGCTTGCCTTCAGAAATCGTGGGTATTCCAT
>JANHFJ010004227.1:59885-70682 GCA_032468195.1 Cerberus rynchops | reverse complement strand
CAGATAATATGATTATAAAGAAGATGTAATCCTCACCCTTTGTATTTGTCTTGTACAGAGTAAAAGAAATTTGGATGCAATAATGAATGCTTCAGCAGCATACAGCAACTTACACTGTCTAGTGGTAGGAAGGTGTTTCGGAAAAATGGTTGTACAACAATGGCAAAATCCTCCCGCTGATCATAATGGCCACTGTTGAATAGCATTGCACTTTTAGTCTGTTTAGAAATGAATAGTAGTCAATTTCAAGGCCATTTTTTGTCTAGTTTACAATACAAATGCTAACTCAAACATGACCTGTCTTCTAGAAACGATACACTTAACTCAGTTCATACAGATTCTCAACTCTGATCAACAGAAATAAATTGTACTCTTTCTACTCAGATGTTGGTGGGAAATGATGGTTCTACTTACTTGCTCTTCTGTTTTGCAGCTTCTCAGAAAAGAAAATTTGTGGCATAAACAGGGTAGTATCATAGAAAACTACCCAACTTGGTTCCCAATTTTTTTTAAAAAAAATGCTTTGCCTAATTACTGTATTTTCATCTTTATTCAGTTGCTGTCTTTTCAGTTACAATCCTGAGTCAGGATTATAGTCAAAGGTCTTCTTTCTTTATAATTATCTGACAAATGGAAAGATACTGCTTTGGATGTTCTCAAAGTAAGACTTTCCATAACTCTGTTATCAGATGCCGTGTCACATTAAATTTCTGGCATAAATCATATTGCAAGTTAAGTGTTTAGAAAAGTTAAAAACATAGAAATTGGTACACAAAATAGAGACAAAATAATGGGAAAAAGAGACTTGGGGTTTGATATGAGTTACAAGAGAATGTATGTGGAAGAAGAATGCAACTGCTGAAACATGAAATCTTGGCTGATCATCACTCTTGAGAATTCCAACTTCAAGCTACAGAAACAATACATGCGTTGCAGAATGTTTCTATTGCAACCATTCCTTGCCTTTTTCCAGGATTGTCTGTTTTGTCTTTCTGGTTAAATGTCTATGGAGATTCTCAGTCATCCAAGTCATGATTTCAAAGAAAATTTCAAAGAAAAACCAGAAAGTTCAGTTGTTTCTTGAAAAAGCACCCTTGGACCTTCCTGGCTAGTTTTCCCATCTCTTAAAGCAGTTGATCAATGTTCAGTGCATGTTCAGTGGTAATTAGGTTATTTAGGTTTCTTTCTAAAGTGTGTTTGTTCGTTTTGAACTTAAGATTTTCCAGAGCCATTCATATATGAATGGTGCCTTTTTTCTTTTTAGTATCCACACTTAAAAAATAAATAAACCATTCATATATATATTAGGGAGCTCCAGACAATTTAACCCTACCCACACCAACACCAAACAGCATCAGTTTGGTTGGAGCAACACAAATATAGTCAGCCACGCTACCACCCGCTAAGCTCTTGAGTTCATCGAAGCCTGGTACTACAAAAGCAATTGCATCAACAGACACATTGACCTACAACCAGCCTATGAACCCCTCAGAATAGAAATCAGCTGCACAGCAAATCAGAGACATCACTGACCCTCAACCAGCCCATGCAACCTCCCCATCAGTTCACCTCCCAATGACCCTGACCTGATATCAGCTGCTTATCACAAGACCAATCACAAAACTCACTGAAGACTCACAGCTGACTCATTACAAGACACTCACTTGATGCATCCACACCTGAAGCTCCCAGATTCACTTCCCCCATTGTAATGTTTCCAGATATGCTGTTTTCAGTGCATTATTGATCTGATAAATGGTTTAATAATCTCATTCTCTGTGAATTTTATTTACATCTGGCTATGACAAGTTTTATTTTGATAGTTCACACTACCACTTTTTAAAAAGCTCATAACAGATTTTGTTTCACTTTATGATGTTTGCTTAAAAGAATGCATAGCTGAGGTCTTGGAATCAAGTAAATAAGAACATTTTTACCTGAAAATCTCTGTTAATTATCTCCATTTCTTGCAGATCAGAAGAGTTATCCCAAGAATTTAGAAAGCATGGACAAAGGCTCCTAAAAGTGAGCAACATTGAAAGTGAAGATGAGCATGCACCAATTTAAATTTAAAGAGTTTAGAAAAAAAAAATACTAATATATGCTGATCCATGGCAGTTTCAATATCATTTTCTGTGTTTGGGACAACGGGAGTTTAATAACATACTGATCAGAAGAGTATGCTTCTATTGTAGGCTAAAAATAGTACATTGTTACTATAACTATGGATGCCAGTTTACATGTAGCAAATTTAGCACTTAAATCTATTGTTGTCTGATATAAATTTTGTGTGGCTTATTGAATTGGACTTTGAGGTCAATCAGTACATGAAATGTCACGTGATGGCAATGTGATGTTTCAAGTTTTATACCCGTGCTTTAGAAGGTCCAAATCCCAGGCAACTTTTCAAGAAAAATATTGAAGCTCCATATTGTTTTTATCTTGAAGAATGAAACTAGCAATATGAGCAAAACACTTCACTGTACCAAGCAAAAACAATGAGTTTGTTGTGACATGGTTACTGTGATAAGAAGTAAAAAAATACCTTAATCAAGATATGTCTATGTTTTGGTTCTGATCTGATTTTGTGAATTGTGTTCAGTTTTGTTGTTATCTGAACAAAAAAACCTGGAACTCAAAGTTAGCTCTCTTAAATAGATGCATCTCTAAAGGAAATCAATAGAAACTGCTCCCATGTGAGTTAAAGAAAAACTGAACCTAGTGTTATATTTGGAGCATCTGCTGCTTCATAGCTCCAAATCCAATAGTATCTGACAGAGCACAGATTTTAAAGTTCTTTGTGGCTGCTTTATGAATGAAGAAGATACAAATTAGCCCTAAAAATAGAATTCAGTACAGACTGCTATGCATGATCTGCTTACTTACACCCCTGGAAGGATGCATTTGGATTCTTCCCTTTCTATCTGGCGCAGTCTGGTGAGTTCCATTATTTCCACCATGTTGACGAAGGCCCGAGGGAGCTGCAGGAATTACAATAACTAGCTTTATTGATTCCCCAAAGCACAAACTAGTCAGCAAACAACACAGAAAGTTATAAACAGATTAGTTCTGAACGTACCTGGCCTTTGTGTAATCCACAGACCAGGAAGTAGAAAAAGATGAACAGCAGTGAGCTATTGCACTTCACTAATATGTTATGCATGATATCTACATTATAGCTAAAACTGAGTCAACCAGAATTTAAATTCTGCTAAAAAGTAATACTTTTTCTACAGGCATTAATGATTACTACATAATTTTGGCAAATCAAAGCTTTTTTTAATAGACATAACAGACCACACATTTAAGCCATCTACTTTGGCTAAGGGAAGGAAAGGGGAAAACAGAACTACTGGGAAATAAGCTGCATATTGCATCATTTCAGGCTGAACTGGACCTGTATGCTTTGAGGGGTTTTTTTTGCTTACAATTTTAAGTGGAATTAAAACATAGCAACAGATGAAATCGGAGAATTTCAGACTGACCATGACCTCAGGATAACTGAACAAACTCTACTTCATCCTTTCCTGAATTATTTCACCAATATCCATAACTCAGTGCCAGTAAAGAACCTGGGATACTGAAAATTCACAAAGCCAGCATGACAACTTGCCATCTGCTGTCTCAAGCAGAAGGTCTTCATTTTTACTGTAGGGGACCAGTTCCATGTTATCTGAGGTGAAGAAAATATAGTAACATGGTGTCATTTTCCTCGTATTACAATTCCACCCATGTTCTTGATCATTAGTTTTCATATTCACCGGATGACCCTTCAGTGATGTTTGTACTGATGCCAGCTACTTGGATAGAATGGCGGGAATGAAAAATAATCATGGAAATGCCAAAGGAAGTAAGCAACATTTAATAGAGGTGGCAAGAATTCAGCCGTCTAAAGTGTCTCAAACTCTTACCTCCTTGTAAAGAATATCAAGAGCTTCCTGGAGATGGTTTACATATTTTTCCACTGAATATGCCTTCTGCAGAAGATAGAATACCAGATTATTCATGCTATCTTTGATGATCCCTAATGCTCACCCATATGGAATGTCCATGAAACAGCTTGATTTGCCTGCATTCTATATAAAGGGTATATTTCATATTCATAAAAATGTCATGTATTTATGAGGCATTATTATAATTATCACAAATCATAACAATCTGAGATTCTGGTTTTTACCTATCTCCTTAAAAATGTTAAAGTTCTATCAATTCAAGATAAGGCATTCCTTTCACAATAATCCTTCCTTTTAAAACTCCTTCCTAAAGGAATGTAATCTAATACAGGGTACACTGTATTGTAGCACTATCTTTTCTAAGCAAAGTGAAAAATATTATTTAATTCTCAATTCTTTCTCTTTCCAAATTTTACTTTGCAAACAAATAGAAGATTCTTGTGAATATCTGAAAACAAATGAATCAGTTTGGCGTAGTGATTAGGGTGCTGGCCTAGAAACCAGGGAACTATGAGTTCTAGTCCCAACATAGGCATGAAAAGCCAGCTGGGTGACTTCCGGCCAGTCATTCTCCTTCAGCCCAACCCACCTTACAGAGTAGTTGTTGCGGGGAGACTAGGAGGGAGTATGATGTATGTTTGCTGCCTTTAGTGATTTATAAAGTAATAAAAGTGAGATAAAAACACTAATAAATAAAATAATAAATTATCAGTCCTCTCACAAAGTCAATTTTAACAGTCATTTTATCAAATAGCTATAATTTGAAGAATGATGCTATTGTAGGACTAATAAGGTTTGCCTAGGGAGTATTCTGCTTGCATACCTTATCTAAACAGTGTTGACAGAGGTCATTGACTCCGATGAAGATGGTGACTAACTTCCAGTCCTCCTTATAGTTGAGGTTCTAGTAAAGAATAAAAGAAATGGGATCCAATATTATAAATGTTAGTGTTACTTTGGGGATAATAAGAAATGTCCTCAAGTGCTTTTGCCCTAGTGCCTTGAAATTTGTTTCTTGGAACTATAGAGATTGTTATTGGTAATGTTTAGAACTTGCGACCTCAGCTCTGTTCCATGGAAATAAGAATTATTTCAAGGGGATTCTAAAGCTTATGTGTTTCAATTTAATAACGTTATTTATCAGTAACACATGTTGCTTTCAAGCCTTAGATTCTCTCAAACATCCATTAACAGAACAGAACAGAATAACAGAGTTGGAAGAGAGCTTGGAGGTCTTCTAGTCCAACCTCAAATATTTTCATTTAGTCAATTGTTCCCTATTGGCTGACCGCATTTTCTTTCTGGGAAATCCTCCATCTGAAATGAGGGGCAATGCACCTGGAACAGGGTGGATTGAATGAAACTGCAACATTTCCCTAAATTTATATAAATTGATATAGATTAGCAAAATATGTGAAATAGGAATTATAAGCATGGTAGAAGGGGGGAAATCATGAGTTTTGGCTATAAACACAACACCGTGTCTGTCACTGACTACTGTAAAACCCATGAAAGTAATATGCTTTGATTGGGTTTTATAGAAATAAACAGGCTGAAATCTGTCTAGAGGAGGATGGTCTGCTTGAACATTGGAGACAGCAGCCAAGAGTCACCAAAGAAAAAATAGTGCTAGATTTGTTTTCCTTATATTTGACAAATGGCAATGCATTTAAAAGAAAAAAATCTGACAACTTCTCTGGGTTCCTCTATACTACAGGCTTCAATTCAGAATGGATATGAGAGATTGGATTTGTAAAGACTGTAACATTTTCATGTTAGTCTACAAGTAAATGAAGGAGAGGCAAAAACATTTCTTCGGTAATGAAAACAGAATTCTTGCCAGGAATGCCAGAAAGAAGGAAGGGGAATGCTTTGTGGTGGAGGATACATTTGTATTCCTGAGATTGGGGCTCAGCCTACGTCACGAACCAGCCAACTATTGCAACCGCTGAGGGCTGTAATTCTGTGGAAAATATTTTGTAATATGCAAGACAAAAAGGAATGGACAGAGCTATTTTTAGAGCAACAGGTTTATATCACAAGCACTGCTGGAGAATCTGTCCTGGCCTGCGAATCACTAATGTTGCTGATTTCTTGTTTCATTAATTGATTTTCTTTCCTTGGCCTGTTACTTTGTCTCGCATTTACTTCAAAGGATGCCTGCAGTGTTTGACATCACTTCTTTCTGTTTTGTAATCAGGGATCATGATCTCTGGGAACCCAGCAGTTATTTTGACTTTTGTTCAAATGTCAATGTTTCCACTCAGCTGCTCCCAGGAATAATCAGACACAGAGGGGAAGAAAGGGAGGTGGAGTGAGGGAGAAAGAGAGATGAAAAGAGACATGAAAATGAAAAAAGGAGAAGTGAAACCATAAAGGAAAATTAATTCCCCTTTTCTACATATCTTTGCTATTCCAAAAGTCATAATAAAGCCACCTTCCAATCAGCTCAACTCCTTCTGACAACATGGACATTTGCATGTACTTTTTGGCAGATAACAATATGGAAATGATTTGTTATTGCTTTCCTCTGGGAATTTTTTTTTCATCATCCCACTCTTGCCTAATGTTTTCCACCTTGGTGCTATCCCAAACTGACCCTGCTTAAGCTTTTTGAGCTCAGCCCAGGTGGGATAGATACTGCCATAGATAACCAAATGTACGACTATGTAGAAACTTCTCAACATCTGTTAAACCAAGTCCTCAGTTTTGAAATGCTCTGCTTTTTGTTTCAGAGCTGCACAAAATAATGTGCCAATAGAGTGATGGCATTAGGCCCCAAGGCCAGATGCCTTTCTCAGAAGTGGAATTTGGGTGGACCAGTATCCTTTAAGGGCTCTGCTTAAGTTTGTCAGCTTGATCTTTCTTCCTTGGCTGCTGGCACTCTATTCATGAGGTACCTGGAGATTTCCTTAGGAGGAACTGCCTTCCAGAGTACCCATGGGCATTTTCACCAGCTTTTCCTTGTCTAGAAAAGCTCTGCTGATCCATCCGTGATTCCAGTCCCAGTTTTCTGTCTTAGCATCACACACACACACACACACACACACACACACACACACACACACACACACTTTTGGAGAGGCATTAAAATGGCATTTTCTGCCATTTCCCCCTCCTAGAAGCCTCCCCAGGTTCCTTTCTCAAAGTAAAAGGACAAGGGGCAATATGTTTCTTAACTCTTCCTCTTTCTCCAATCAGCCCTAAATAGTGTGTATTTTAAAAAAAATCTGGCCATGCCTATGATGTTCAGAGATCCAGGGGAGAAAAGTTGTATGAATGTTGAACAACCAGTAAGAGCATGTTTCTTTATTTGTGCCTCATGTTCTCATTTAATGCATGCATAATGGAATTAAGTTTCATTAGTTTCTAAATTTGAGAAATCAAGGCTGAGGTAATTCCATGCTCAAGGTGATTTAGTTATGGTTTTCTTTGCACTAAAACATTGCTTTACAATGCTCTTGGTGCCCTGTGTCCCCGGTATCTCAGCTATCTCATCGATAAGTACTGAAATTACTTTTCCAAGCAAAGTTGAAAGCCATGTTACTGCACTGCAAATCTTGAAGGAGCCAACTTTACAAAACAGACTCCCTCACGGATTCCAGCACAATGTCAGACATTTTAAAGTGCCACTTTTCTGTCCCCATTTCTTATAATCTCTATACTAAGAATAGTTTCGTAGCACGCTTTATCTGCAGATACTGTTTAGCGTATGTGTGGTCTGTTCAGATAGGATTAATCTTCACAAGGACAAATTAAGATGGAATTCAAATTACATGCAAAAAATAAAAACCAACCAACCGCACCTTCCCCAACCATCAGACTTACACCAAAGCTTCCATCAGTCCTGTAGCTTTCTTTTCTTCCCCTCTCTGCAACATTTCCTAAGTGCATGATATTAGCCAGAAAGGAAGCCAGGCCTAATCTAAATTTAAAGACTCATACACTTGCTCAGAAGTTTTGACCAGGTTCTAAGACCTCTGAGTGTAATGGATACGTGTGAAATGTACACAGTGTAAAAGATTGGTATATGGATAGCAACAGGAATAAAGTAACATTTCAAAAGAAGCACAGAGAATAAGCAACAATATGAAAAGCAAGATAAACCGCTGTCTTCCCCTGTTGAATACTTAGCGAGGGGGCATGTTTCTACAGTAAGCAAACTCAGTTTGCATCTGGTTTACATAAAACAATATTATTACTTCTGGTTCTGACATGCCTTCAGCTGGATTTTTACTTTTCCATAATGTAAAACTGCAGTCAGGCACAAGTAGGAAGGTGGTGCTTATGATGATCGACAGGGATCCTGCCATGTTATGCAGTAAAAACGGAAGCTAGAAGGATGGGCCAGAATTTGCCCTCCTTTCCCATGCCACCCAGTTTTTTGGCCCTTTCATATATTGACATTAAAAACTCTCATAATTAGAGATGCATGTTTGGATCCAAAGAGCAAAAGTAAAATTTTGGTGCTCACTGATTTCATTGATCCATTGGCATCCTGGCTACTTTCTACAGCCAAACCACATCTAGAGATCTACCACACTGCTCTTGGGAGTGCAGTATCTTTTGCTCTTTTGTAATGAGTTAAATTGACCTGCATGATATGCTTTATTTTCATTCAGAAATGTATTCTAATATCTGGGTTAAGAAAGGCATTATTCCTTGTCTGTTTCCATCTTACATTTGGTGACAGGATTCCAGTTTGTCTAGTAGTTAAGGCACCAGGTTAGAACTTGTATTATTATGTAATATTACTTTTTATTGTGTATTTATTGTGTAAAAAAAAGGTAGAGTTCAAAAAAATAAAACTCAAGAAAGTAGATGCCTTAAAAGTAACTAGATTTTGCTTAAGGTGAAAGTTAGGACTCATGTACAGTATAAATACTGTAAGTAAATAAATACATAAAATAAATAAGTAGCAGATACATTAAGTTGGGACAGTCAGTTTGATAAGTTGCTGGCCTAGAAACAGACTTTGCGTCCTGCCTTAGCCATGAAAATCAGCTGAGTGACTTTGGTCCAGTTATGCTCTTTCAGCCCACCGCACAGGATTGTTGTGAGGAAAATAGGAGGAAGAAGGAGTATCAGGTATGTTTTCTCTCGGGTTATTTATAAAAATAATAAAAGTAGGATAACATTAAATAAAGATGAATAAGATAATGTTGCCCATTTGTTACCATCTTCTAGGACTATTTGCTCTGTGAATATTTTCAGCAGCAAATATAATCTTAGTATCGTTCTATAGAATAATCTGATGATATTGATCATACAATAATTAATTTATAACATGAAAAGTGAAATTAGAACTTATAATGATTTCAGAATCTTGTCCATAACTATTATCTTGAACTCTGCAATGATGTGGAAGACTACTTAACATAGAAGATTCTAGATTTTTCTTCAAGTTTCCAAAATGCATAGACTTACTGGGCTCCTTTTCATGAGCTCTATCAATTCATGTGCTTGGGCTGAGATATTCCTGGAGAAACAAAGAAGGAAAAATGTCTAACACATGCCTTGAAATTGCAGCCTCAATGAAACCAATAAACTGCAAGTGAGCTACATCATGGGAATGAACTGGGATTTCCCAGAGGAAGTTGACAGTATGACTTGAAGAATTACTTCTAATCTTTCTTCAGCTGTCAACAGTCATTACCAAAACAACAAAGATGAAAATAAATCACCTTCTTGTGCAACCAACTGTTTTGAAATAAGCAATGTATGTGGGGAGTCTGTAATTCATGGAAGTTGTTAGTCCTCTTGCATGAAATGAAAAATGGCAAAAAGCTGTTTTTTGCTTAACAAAATAGGAACTTTACTTTTGCATGACTTCTCTGTTTTAACATACATTACTTATGCATTTGAATAATCAGATTTACGGTATGTAATGTTCCATCAGTGATTAGAAGTGGCCCTGAGGTCTACTGCAGCCCTGGTTGAAAACTGAATCTAGCTCTGCTTCACATTCCAAACCCTGAAATATATTTTCAGGATGCTTAAGAGATGCATTACTTTTGTGCTTAGCTAGAAGCAAATAAAACACATTAATGTTTAGCATTAACTGTGAGCCAGGCTAAGGATATAGGTAGGCATGGCTCAGGGGAACTACAATGAATGTATGTCTGTTACACTGCTCTAACTGGCTGGATGGAAACCACCACTAAGAACTAATAATAGAAAAATCAGTGAGTGCCCCCATTCTTTTAAGTAATGATATTATATGATATTTTAAAGGGATATTTTATTTAAGTTGATATGGATTTGCTTAAACTGTTGAAGAACTATACTACAACATCAAGAGAGGTTAAAAGGTAATTCCATTTTGAGTGCTACAGAAAGGTTTTGAGAAACTTTGGACTAAACATTTTTTCAGACCAATCTGGCTTATAGAAATGTTGTTGGGAGAAAAAGAGCAGGACCATATATCACCTTAATTTCCTGAAGAAAGCCAGGAGATAAATTTAATGAATGAATTAATTAATGGGTTAGGGTTTTTTGTACACTAGGCATTTGCAAAAATCAAGTTCCTCAAAGCTCATTCACTTTTGGTGGTTTCAATTCTTCCCTTTATTTTATGAACTAACATCCCAAGATTTGTCTGTGTGTGTAAGGAAAGAATCTCTTCATGAACAAAACCAGCAAGCAATATATATTCCCTGAAACAGCAGATGCCATGGTGAACTGTCATATTGTAAGACAGCATCCATCTGCCAACCAGCCTTCCTTCTTGTCAAAGAGCAGAGAAGCTTTGATCAATTATTTTGTGGAAGGACTGGCTCTGACAGCCTTCACAGAAATGTAAAGCTTTACATTCTCAAGGCTGTACCTGGAAGCAGTAACTTTT
>JANHFJ010004227.1:7502-18496 GCA_032468195.1 Cerberus rynchops | reverse complement strand
TACAACTATTCTTTACTATAGTAACTATTAATATTCATTCCTCTGTATATCATTCCATCTTACAAAATGTCTATCAAAAGACCTTGTATTTTTGCTTACAATTCTGCTAAGTTTGGATGGTAAAGTCCCAACATCTTTGCTTTAAGCTCCTCAAGTTCATAGATAAATAAAATCCCCATCTTTGTCTTAATAAATATTTAGAGATTCCAGACTTTCCACACTAAAGAAACTGCATAAACAGAATATGTACCTGAAACAGGAACTGTGTTAGAGGGGCTACGGTCAGAACATGGCATAATAGTCCCAAAGTTCATTTTCTGAAAAGAGACACAGAACAATGAATTATACACAGTCTCTACTATTCCAGTACAGGGAAAGATGAATGTTCTGAACAGATAGGAGAAGTAGAGTTCCTCCTTAGGAAAAGATGAGGCATGAAACATATTGTGCCAAACCTCCTTTCATCTCTAATCAGTAATAATAAAATATTGTGCAACCAGTGTTTTCCATACTTGAGGCTGTGCTTCAGTCCGTGACACCACAGGAAAAGGTGAGTAATGACTATTCCTATATGTGAAGATGTATGGGTACTCCTGAAAAGATAAGATAGTGAAAGCAGTTAAAATAAGTAATCATTTAGCACCAGAGATGAAGTCATCAGAGCAATCATTTCAACTGATGGAAAATCTCTATGGCCAATCCACAGAAAGAGGTCCAAATACTAGCAGTATATTATGCACAATCTGACTCCTCCATGGATGATCAAGATTTTTGAGAAAGTCAGGGCTATTGGTGATAAGAGAAGCCCAGATACAAAAGAGATGCACTTAGGAAGGGACAGACCATGTCATATAAAACTCAGATGGGTATAATAGAACACAGAGAATACTTTTCCTCTACATGTATCTCCCCAAACCTCAATTCTTCACCTTACCTGTGAAACAGAATAGTTCATATGGATTGCTAAATTGTAACCAAAATGTAATTGTAACTGAAATTAGCCTTGTGAATTTTTTATGCAAGATATATTCTCAACTAAACTTTATTGAATGAGATGGAGTTTGTTCTTGAATCTGGCTATGAAAGAGGCTTGCTACCCTACAGGATTGCTATTACTTACAAAGAGACTAGGAAAGTGCAATTGCTGATTCCTTTGACTTGCCAGCAGCCTTTGTACACAAGGTTATAGTAGGAATATTTTGTTAATTTGTTTATCAAATTACGTATTGCCCATCTCTTTCTCAGAATAAGTAGGAATTATGGCTAATGCAACAAACAAAATGTTAAAAAGTTATGATATTTATGTAGTTATTTACAAAGCACATCTAAATTATATTAAAGTAATCAAAATATATTTACAATCCCCAAGGAATGTTGTAACTTTTGAGCATCCCTAATGTTTGGAAATTGAAAGCTGAAAAATTTGACACACCCTATGAATGCAGAATGTGATGGCAAGATTTTAACTGGTATCAGATACTCTATCATAATATCTTCTGTGACTTGTAGTGACACTTGGTTTATTTCCAAGCATTGTCTAAGTGGTAGTTTGGACTGCTAAAGTTCTTTATGGGTTAGACTTCCATACAGATAGTCCTTGACTTACAACCACTCGTTTAGTGACTGTTCAAAGTTAGAAAGGCACTGAAAAAAATGTTACTAATTTAACAACTGAAGTGATCCACTTAACAACTATGGCAACAAAGGTTGCAAAATGGGGCAAAACTCACTTAACAACTCTCTCACTTAGCAACAGAAATGTTGGACTCAATTGTGGTAGTAAGTTGAAAACTACCTATATGTGCTTCTTGTGCATGCTGAAGCACAATAGTCATGCAAGGACGCAATTTCTCAGGTGACTTCCTTCATTTCAAAGTTCAGAGGGAAGACTCTTAGAGAAAATGCTTTATGCTGATGGCCCTGTGATTGTTGAACCCTTCCCACCGGGAAATTTAAGATGTGTTTTGACAAGCTAGCTTATCATTTCAGATCTTTGCCATTTAACATACCATTAGTAGTTTAACTGCTATTTTATTCCATGACTGAGCTTGACTCAGCATTTAATTTTTATCGTATAGGATCATGAATTTGTAATTTTATTGTGCTAATAAAATTGTGTAAGTTTGTTTCTACCGTATTTTATTGCATTATTATTCTATTTTTAAAGAATACCACTCTTAGGAAACATGTTTGATAAAACAAGCAACTATAATGAATTTTCAGGCACAATCAAGCTACAGTTTTGTTATTCCTTGAACTGAATAACAAATGTAAAATATACATTAACTGGGAAGCACAGTTGAGCTCAAAACATCTTCCATTTCCAATGGCACACCATGAGGAAGTGATGCCTGATGATGAACAAATGTCTTGGGGACACATTTGAAAGTCCACCAATCTGAGTCTAGAAAATGCTTTTTCTGTCTAATCAGTGGCTGGTGAGAAGCAAAGCTCAATTGTAAAGTATGCACAGGAAGAACTCAGGATCTCTTTGGAGGTTGGAAAAGTCCTGCCTGAAACTCTGGAGAATCCTGCCAGTTATTGTAGATTACTCTGGGCAAGGCAGGCAATTGCCTGACTTCCTATGTTCTCATACAAAATGTTTTTTTTAATGAAACTGCTACTACCTTGGGTACCAAAATGTGGGTTCTTGCATGGTTTCATGACATGGCAAAAGTTCAGTTGTCCTGAATTAGACTTTGGAATTCATTGCTCCTCTTCTGGAAAATTGGTGGTGATTGCCACCCTGTTTCATTAGCTATTTGCTAATGGATGACTAGAATAACCAAACAGCCCCAATTTTACCCCAGCCCCAGTGATACTGGCCTTGTCTCACCTCCAGGTCATGATTAACCAACCCTACCTGATTATTTTTTTTGTACCGCAAAAAACATCAGCCTGACCCAAAACACAAGAAAGTGCAAAGACAGAAGAGACCTGGCATTGTTATATCACTACTGGTAATCTTCAACTTACAACCATTCCTGTTTGAAGTATCAATGGTACTGAAAAAAGTGATCTATAACCACTTTTCACACTCATGATCATTGCAGCATACCCATGGCTGCATGATCAAAATTTGGATACTTGGCAACTGATTCATATTTATGACAGCTGAAGTGAGATGGGGTCATGTGAACACCTTTGGTAAACTTCTGACAAGCAAAGTCAATGGGGAAGCCACTTAACGACCATGTTACTAACTTGACAATTGCAGTGATTCACTTAAGAAGAGTGGCAAGAAAGGTCATAAAATGGGCCAAAACTCACTTAACAACTACCTCACTTAGCCACAGAAATTTTGTCTCATTTGTGGTCATAAATTGAGGACTATCTGCAGAGGATTGCTAGTCCAAAATAGCTCCAGAACTGCTACGCTCAAAATGGTTGCCATGGAGTTTTTCCACAGAACAAGAGAGTATCGTATCACCACAGTGGCCAATCAAATCCTTCTGGGGAAAAAAATGGGATCAAGATATTTAAACATAATGCCGTTCTCCTGTTATTGCTCCCCAGCAAGGGGTATATTTCTTGAAAATTATTGCTTTCCTTTAACCTTTAGAATTAATTATAACTGTTCGTTAGCTTTTGGACTGTATTGCAGTGTTATTAAGTCATATTGGTCAAAGGATACAATGTACCAATTTATTTGTTCCAAAAAGGAAATTATGTTCCAATATAGGTACTCATAATTTGGAGATGCATCTCTCTTTTTCTAGATTGTGTTTTGTCCATTTTATTCAGTTTTAGCCTTAAGTTAGATTTTTATTTAAAAATGCACTAAAACTATATGCAAATCTATTCAGATTTACTTTTTTTAAAAAAAGTCTCTAAATATACATTTATAACACATTTTGCTACATATTTTATGGGCATAGTGTGATTCTTTTTAATGGATAGTGTACTGTGAAATGGGGGAAGAAGCAAAATCTTATCTGTATATCACTTTGGGTATACATATTGGGCTCATTCCTACAGAAATTTACGGATAATGAATTCTTCTAACATTTTTATTTATTTATTTGTAAAATGTATTGGCCACCCATTTTACTATAGGGTAACTCTGGGCAAACTAACACTACCTGTTATATGTAGAAACAATGCAGGTTTTAAAGACTGCATTAAATTTCTTTAACCATCTTTACTGAACTTGATGGCCATCAGATATGTTGGAGAATAATTTCTATTATCCACAATCTGGAAGATAATAGATATAAATCTTGGTTTGAAGCAAAGGTGGAAACCAATCTTGTAAGTGCTGCTGAAATAGAAACATCAAATAGCCTTTGCAATCAGCCACTGTGGTTTACCAACAGAGAGCCACACCGCAGTGTGAGAAAGTATTTTTCTGGGGAAAAAAAAGAGATAATATTAAAGCTGCGTGTAGAAAATATTGTTCTCCTACCTGAGAAGGACACTTTGGATCAGGTACTTCTGTGAAGTTGTAGGGCTTCTTCTGACCAGCTGGAGTCAACTAAAATTTAAAAAAAATAGAAAGAAAACCATAAGTGAGGTTTGCTCAGTTAATTGGTCCTCCAGTTATTCCTTTGCAGGATTGACTTGTAAGCCTACTACAAGGACAATAGCCTGGCTTCTGAGTACAGAAGCAATAGGTGTTTCTTAGCCTGAAGCATTGACTAAACTGATCCTATCATGAATGAATGTTAACCCCAATTTAAGAACCACTGATATAGAGAGATATAAAATAGTTTTCTACTTTTTTTGCTATCATATTCATAGAACAAGACATTTCTCCCTCGGGGCTGGTAGTGTAAAATGTAATAAATAAGTAAATGAAATTTAATAACTAACTAAGGAAAAACAAGCTGTCTACAAAGATTTACTCAGTTGTTCTGTTATTCTGATTTCTTATGGAGTATTTTCTCTGGAGCATCAAACCTCCTTGCCCGGGATGCTGATCAGATAAAGTCATCTTTCTTTCTCCTTTTAATTCTGGCAGTAGCGGATTTTTTTTACACCCTTGCAAACTACAGTACATAAAAGGGGTGGGGGAACCTCTGATCATTTCTTCTGGTAATAAGAGAACCAGGATAGTGAAGCACAACAATTCTTAGGCCATGTTAAAGTAGAGTTCTGTCTCTTATTTCAGAATGGTTCAAGGGCAGCCTCAAGATCTGTAAAATTTGCCTCATTTATAGCATGTTGTGGACATTTCCACATTGCTTCTCTGGCTTTTCTCCTATCACAATAATTGTGTTAACAACAGATGGGACAGCTGTACCATATCTTTTGAATAATACTATTTGAAGCCATTAATACAAAAACACCCAGAGAGATGCTCATTAGGAAACTTTGAAGAATTATGAAAAAAAGAATGAGAAGTGGCTTAAAAGGGAGAGATGAGTAAAAGATGGGAAATTTTCCACTTGGGAAATGTGGAGTTTATAGTTTAGCAATAAAGCTTTTCTTTTAAAATACTAGGATGGGTAGATAGCAAACTTTTTAATTGGAGAGAGGGAGATACAACAATCTGTTTTCCAGCTCAAGTAACATGTATGTCAGGTTTTAAATTAGAATTATAATTCAAATGTCCTGGTTTTAAAAAAAATTCAAATCAAATTTAATAATCTAGGATATCACCCTTTGTTCCCTTATCAGGGCATCTGACCTGCAATAAAGGTGTATAATAATAGAGGGCTGAGACAAGAACTTTGACATCATTATGTGTGTTTATGGATAAAAGAGAGATCAATCAAGATAACTAAGTGCAGCTCTTGTCCTCGCAACCTTGATTCAAGGATTTAACTTTTGTCCTACCATATCAGATAAATGGGTCATTAAAGTGAAGGACGTCCACATCCAAAAGAAAGTTAGAGCTCATCATTTACAGCAGAAGTCACTGATATTTGCTTTATGGGGCTGTTGAATTGAATGTCAATGCATTGAAAAGAAACCAGGCTAAAGAAGTTATACCTAAAGAGGTAGTCAGAACGATAAATTTGCTTTATGGTCACCTGAATAATTCAAATTCTTGCTTAGTCATGATGATATGCCTCTGATTAGTCACTATCTCAAAGCCTCATCATGAGAAAAGGGCTATACCCATTCCTACTGCAGCTTTTCCTTAGAAGGAAAAACACTGTCACGTCTTCCATATATTTTCATGCCTCTTACCATATTGTTCCAAAGTTCTACTCCTACAGCAGCCATTGTCCTTCCAGAGATTTTCAGTAGGGCCTCCTTTAGCGAATAATCAATATCACGATTAACCTGCAACATAATTAAGAATGGACGTGAACCGAATAATAGTTTTCCATTTAAAGTTTGAAACAAGCAATCCAACCAACCCAAGTACATTATATACATTTTGTTTGTATAACTATAAATACACATTTTTAAAAAATCACAAACATGTCATCTCATATATATTATATATACTACATACATTAGTCTTATATGTGTTTTACATTGTACAATTAAATTATTAACATTTAAGTTATCTTCCTTAACAGTAGAAAAATAGGAAAATGACTATGTTTAATTTATAAACAATCCTCCAACAGAACTATCAGCATAATTGTTTATCTAGAGAAGAGAGGCTTTTCAGTCTATCATATGGAGAAGGGATATCCTTTTAGCCTTTTAGTTATTGTTGTTTTTTTGCAGTCATAAAAGGTTGCAATATCCACGTCTATTGTGCTCCCAGCGAAGCTTTGACAACTTGGCACCTAGAATTCACAATTCTTCTTTCCAACTCTTCCTGCAGATGAATGCTGTAGCTCCTAAATCTAGTGTATACTTCTCCATAAACAATCCTGACCAGTTCAATGTTGACTCACCCTTCCATCCTTCTGAGGTCAATAAAATGAAAACCCAGATTATTAGGATCAATACGCTGACACTTAGAGGGCTGTAAAGCACTACAAAGTTATATATAAATTTAAGTGCTATTGCTATTGCTCTAAAGGGCAAAAGTCTGAGAACTGGTGGTGAGGAATTGAATCCCATAGAATAATATTTGTCTATCTATGTCTGACAAATTCCAAAGTCCCTCCTGATGGTTAATGTAACTTTCCAACCTTAAGTCCTCTGACTTGAAGCAAGAATGGATATTCATAAATAGTAGAGTTGGTCTGCAGAATACCAGGACCATAGTGACTTCAAGCAGTAGCAGCAGTATAACTGCACTGATTGTTAGAAAAGGGAGGCTTGATAGAGGCTCTCTCCACACTACTCCTTCCCTGTGCTCTGCCCACCAGCTGCTAGCCCTATTGTTCCTTAATGCCTGCTCTACTCGCTCTCTTCCTGGCTGAGCCAACACTGCATAGATTCCTGAACAGTCAGACTGTGCAAGACCAGGCAGGCAGCGGAAAAGTGCAAGGCAGGGCAATGAGTGTAAAGATGGCAACTACTGCAGAGACAGAGGAAAGGGAGAGAAAACCCTCATCTTTTATACCCCATTTGCTGACTGCTGTGCTCAGACAAAGAGGAGGAATGGTTTAGGGTTAGGATGTAATAGTTAATGCACCAGACATGAAACTGGGAGATTGTGAGTTCTAGTCCAGCCTTATGTACAAAGCCAGCTGGATGACCTTGGGCCTGTTATAGTCTCTCAGCCCTAGAAGACAGCAATGGCAAACCACTTACGAAATCCTACCAAGAAAACTGCAGTTGCCAGGAAACAATACTGACTCAAACACAAAGAAAACAAAGAAGGAAAGGAAAGGAAAGGAAAGGAAAGGAAAGGAAAGGAAAGGAAAGGAAAGGAAAGGAAAGGAAAGGAAAGGAAAAAAGAAGACAGCCCAGAAAGAATAAGAAACTTGCAATTCTTACTGTTATGAGCGGCATATTTACTTCTTCAAATGAAATTTGGAGACCTGCACTGACATCTCTCCTTAGGGCATACTTTTCAGATGCCAGTAGCTTTTCCAAAGCATCCTATAGAAAGGGATAACAAGAGCTTTTTTTAAAAAAAAAACTACAGAGTTTTGAGTGCAATGTACACATTTCTCCTTGATTTAAATAAAATCCATTTATTATGCCTAATAAATCTGAATAATAAAAATACAGTCAAAATATAAACGAAATAGGGAAAATAATCTATTCCTTAATAACCATTAAAAATGCTCCAGTGGCTATGAAACATTTCACATAAATCTATTTTCTTAAAAAAAGCATAAGCCAAGCATAAACCATTGAATTTCACACTACACTTTCCATATCCTGGAGGCATTTCAGAAATGAGGACATCCCAGTGATACTCTTGCCTTCTCTAAGGAATCAGACACATTTAGCAGCAGATTTCATCTATTTCACCAGTTTGGCAACTGATGGTGATGGTGGTGATCTTGTGGCAATCTTGTCCCAAACACTGTCAAACTGGTCATGGTAACTCCTTGGTAGACGTGGAAGATACCATGAGAAAGGGGTATGAAACATTAAAAACAGGTTGTCTGTTTGTAATATACAATGGAAGGCACATTCTCTTTTCACTAAACCATATTACTCACCTGATACACCCATTTCTGTACAGACTCATCCAATTTGGAACAGTCTTTGAAACAAATGCATGAATTGGGAACTATATTCCTAAAATATATCAATAGGAAAGCAAAGTAAAAATAGATAAGACCATAAAATTTCCATTTAAAACATGGAATCTAGCAAAGGAAGAATGGGTATTTTCCATAGACAGTTTCTTGGCATAACCAGCTAGTCTATCTTTTCCTTTGGAACATGCAAAATGTTTTGAATTTAAACTATCCAAGCTCAAATTTGGATGATGTATTCTTCTTGGAAATATTCCATTGCTGCTCATTCATTCCAATCAATTATTCAAAGAGCTGCTCAATTTGGAATACTTCCAGGGTTCGGGAACAGAATGGGAACATGTCCAGGAAGTTCAGAACAACTGTTTTTAACTTGAAATAGGAAGCTTCAAACTCAAAACATTTCAGATTCAAAATATTTTGTGTATCACTTTTCCCCTTTAAAATATTGGTATTATTTTCTGACATGATAACTACTTAATAAAAGTTCATTTGTTAATATTACCTTTTATGTATTTATTTACAGTTAAAGTCCTGAGATTCCCAAATGCCAAGATACTCAAAATTGATAAAAATGTTCCAATGTGCTATTATTAAGTACACATAAGAAATGCACAACAAATATCAAATTATATGTTCTAAGACTCACTTTTGCTTAGAAGAAAATATGTTATGGGGTTCATTTTTTTTTGCTTTTGTTTCAGTAATTTTAGAATGTTTAAAATGAAACTATCACAAATATGTGTTTGTCCCATTTACGTTCTATTTATGGAATGCTACATTCAATTACATTTATGTATGCTACTTTAAGCAGGAGCTTAGAGTAACATACACAATTCTCTTTCCTATCATTTTCCTCCAGCACAAGAATACTCCTCTGCAGAGAAAGTGACTGGCTCTAACTTGATGGAGAAGCTTCCATGGCTGTGAGCAGCTTTGAATCTGCATCTACCCAATCCTAGTCCAATATCTGATACTACAGAGCAAAGTGTCCAGAGGGACAGAAAGAGGGAAATGACATTTATTAAATATGTTTCCATCATGCTTTAATTAAACAGACTTTCAGTAGTTTATAGAAAATCATCTGTTATCATGCAAACTGCGTAAGTTGTCATTTATGCAATTTCATGATTCATAATAAGTGATTGTGATTTCTACTGGATGCCTACAATCATACAACTTGTGTTTGGCATGTCTTAGAATAAACATCCCTAACCTTGGAATTCCTCAACTGCCTGGGAATTCTAGAAAGGTACCACACTAGGGAAGATTCAGCTACCAGGTGCTAATCAAAATACACATATGGTAAGTGTTAAGTAATATAGAAATGGACCAAACAGCCCAGAGGGAAACCTTTACGAGCAAAGCCTAAATGGTTAGTGATTTGCCAAATCATATAGAACATTTTTTGGAACAAACCTCTAGGGAACAAATAAAAACAACAACAATACATATCTAAAATGAAAGAGGAAAAATGTCCCAATTTATAAATAAAAGAAATTTGGGTTACCTGACATAATTCTGATCTGTGTGTGAAAGAGTTGAGATTGGGAGCAATGTAAAATCCACCAGATTTACAAAGACTTTAGGAACCTGCAATGATAGAATAATAGCCAAATGAATTACTTTAATAGTTTCCTATTACAGAAAAGGTTTTCTATCACCAATCTTTACTATAAACTTTTGTGGCCTTGGATCCTTGCTCACTATTTCAGGATGGAAAAGAATGGAAACAGAAGTTTCACTGAGACAGTAGATGCTGATTTAGTCTATGAAAGAACTCAAGCAATATTCATACAACTAATTTATTTAAATTCCCAATTCACAGGTTGCTTGGTATTATTCTTGGTTAGGTTTCTGAGTGGGTTGCACACACTCAACCTATTCTATTAGTGTGAGTTTAGTGTATTGTGGATCAAGTGAGTATGTAGGTTATACATGCCATTTATGTATGGGCATAACTACATAACTGAAACTAAGGTTTTGGGATTGTAAAATAATATTAACAGCAATTATCTGTAGACAAAACTAGATACAAGAGAGGTGATAATGAGAAGGGTGTGTGAGATTGAGCTGGATCTTATTCCTTTTCCTTAAATTCTAAAACAACTTTCCCCAACTTAGGGGGAATGATGTTCCATGCACACCAAATACATGCTGCAACATTAGAAAAGGAACTGCCTCTGTAATTCAATGTGAATACATTAGACAACCAGACATTTTCCCACAGGGGATATTTATGTGTGCAACAGTTTTATTATAAATACCACCATTTTTACCAATTTTATTGTAAAAATAGCAATAATTCATGTCTAATAGTTTGAGTGGAGCTCATATTTATTGTTCATATAGAGCTACATATAGAGCTCATATATATATTCTTCTTGCCCTGACTTGAAGCAGAAGACACCAGCCTGAAGATGGCGAGTGGGATCTCGCTGAAACGTTGCAAAAAGACTCTGAAACTTACACGGGAAAAGACCC
>JANHFJ010004224.1:10725-20918 GCA_032468195.1 Cerberus rynchops | reverse complement strand
CTGGGAGTTGAAGTCCATGAGTCATGAAAGAGCCAAGGTTCCCCACCCCTGGTCTATAAGATACATTGATGAGTTTGTGCATCTTTACATTTCCTTTCAGTTCATCAGATGGTTGGTGACATTTTGTCATGATGAAAATAGCAAGACTGTCAATTTCTGACTCATTGCATATTGCATCCAACCACTGACATCAGCAAATAAAAGAAATTAGTGAAATTCTTTACAATTTAAATATTTTAATAGGCTTGAGAAGGGCCATGAAATGAAATATTTCATTTTAGAAAAGTATTTGAATACAAACAATTCCTCAGCTTTGTCCCTTTAAAAATATTTTTACCAAAACATGACGATTTTACTATTACACTGAATTATAGGAGTTTGAGAAGAAGCTTGATCTTAGCAATAGTAGTTTTCAAAGACAACTGCACTCGGTAAAAAAGAAATTGTATGAAGCCCAAGAAGAAAATACGATTATCCAAGAGGAAGTTCAACAATTGAAACAAAAATTAAAGGTAAAAATTGGTATTGCCTAGTATAGAACATCTTTATAATATATCTTCTAATCCAAAATATTTTTTTTTCATATCTCACATAGTTCATTATAACTATTAATGGGAAATTGAATTAGTTTTTGATACAATTTATTGTACATTTCTCAAATGTAGGTTGCAGTGTGTTTCTAGAGTTTATTCCTTTTGTTTTATTTGCAAGCAAGATTACCAGTTTAGTGCAAAAAGTATGTGACAGTTCAGAATCCTGCATGAAGCCCAAATATTATTTGTTTTTTTAAGACACCGCTTTTTTTCCTTTGAAAGGAGGAATAAGCATACCTGAATGATAAAAGTTTTTGTATAGCAGTCCTCACTGAACTGATGTTATCTCTGCAGATGGAATTAAAACAGAAGAGAAGGAAGAAGGGGCAAAGACTATGGTTGTTATCTCAGTGTGGCTCTGTTCTGAGTGAGCACCAAAAGCAATGTATAGCCTACCAGTATTTTGCAAGCTGCAGCATTTTAAGAGAAGCTGATTTAAGGCAAGGGAATATACAGGTAGTCCTCCACTTACAACCAATTGTTCAGTAATCATTCAAAGTTATGGTGGCACTGAATGAAGAAACTTATTGACTAGTCCCTGAAGTTACAGCTGTTGCAGTGCCCCCGAACATGTGAATTAAAATTTTGGCACCTGGCAGCCCGCTGATGCTTATGACTGTTCAGCTTCCCTCATCTGCCTATCTCCTCTACCAATTTATGCCCTTTTGACTCCTTGCCCTTCACAACCCCTGCCACCCTAACTGGCCTTTGCAGCTTTCTTGTTCCTGTTGCTAATCAAGTATGTTCGGCCTAGTCTTTTGCAAGGCAGTTTCTGGCCACATGAGGCTTCCTTCCTAAGGTCACGTACAGCAGCTTAACCACAAGATCTGGGGAAGATGGCTTCCCATGGTCAGCAGCTGCCTTGCAAAGGGCCAGGGTGGGCATACCGCTTAAGCAGCAGGAGCAAGAAGGTGGTGACGGTCAACTGGAAGAGATGGAGTGCAATTGGATGAGGCTGCTTAGGTTTCCTGAGACAGCTGTGCCTTTGGCCATGCTGCTACGGCAAATTGAGTTACCTGTGGCTTTGCACTGTACTGCAAAGGCAACTGGGGTTTCTCAAGGCATGGCAGCTTTGCTCCATACTGTTGGGTGGTTTGGGTTTCAGAATCGTCTATAGCTTCTTGCAGCTGCAGAGTTGCAGTGCACTAAAAGCCCCCAAGCTGAAATATGACAAGCAGCTCCCGAGCCGTACATTCTGGGACCGCTTGCTGCCCTGCAAGTTAGGGTTCAGGGTGACCAAAAGAGCAGAAATGGTGGTGGTGGTGAAACAGGGATAGAATTAAAGAGGAAGTAATCCCTTTCCTTATCAAGGTTCGAGGCTGGGAGACATCCAGAATGGTTGGATTGAGCTGGGTCCACCAACAGTAGAAATTGGTTAATGATGGACTGCTGTTGCCAAGGGATGTGATCACATGATATCATGCTTTATGACTGCATTGCTTAGCAACAGAAATTCCAGTCCCATTTGTGGTCATAAATTGAGGACTACCTGTACTTCCCCCCACCATTCAATCTAATGATTGACGGTGGCTGCCTTCATAATGAATTCAGTTTTCAGAAATTATGCAAAAGTAAGCAAAATCATCCTTGTTAAAAACATGACTTTAAATTTTGGAATTAAGCAAAACTAAATCCCAATTTGATTTTATCCAACCTTATTTTACTTCGGTAATAGGTAAGATTTGCAGTTTTATTTTATATAAAAATCAAAACGTAATTATTAAAAGTAAATAGAAACATAGCCACCCTAACCTCAATGAAATACTTACATTTTGGGTAGGTTTACACAAATTAATGTTACTGATTTAGGCAATTGGGATATTATGGAGTTTAAGAATCCCCGTGATATAAAATTGTGTTCTGGCCTTGTCTAAATTGTTAGGCTCATTAGCCATATTTAGGGCTGCAACATAGATACGTTACTCAAAATAAGTCTTCCTTGGATTGCAGATGTATATAGTACATCCCCCTGTAAAAACCTGATAATGATCTGTTTAAGATTGGTCAAAATATATCCTTCCTTTCACAGGATCATTCATGCCTTATAAAACTGAAGAGTGGTACACATGTTTTGTTACATAATCTTACGTTATCCCATCCCACATCTGAAAGTTATTTTGCCTTCAGGAGTATAAAGTTTATATTTTGGTAGAGAGGGTATATTATATTGTATCAAGTAATAAATCATCTGGGCTGAACACGTTGAATACTTCAGAATTATCTGGTTATTCACATAACTAAACTTCAAGACACATATTTGTTATAAAAATTGAAATATAAACATTGGGCATATAGCTGAAAAATCTTAATGAGACACTGCAGTAATAAAAATGTAAGAATTGCTTAGTTTTTTGACAATTTGTATGTTTCTATTTTTATTAGGAAAAAGAGAGAGCATTAGATGCAAAAAATATATATTCTAATCGTATGTTAAAATACTCACCCAGAAAACATGATATCACACCAAGAAAAAAAGGTAAATATTAACCATTATATACAAAATAGTGAAGTTTACTTTAAATCATATATCACTCGATGAGTGATTTCTCAATATTTCTATATTGAATCTATTGCCTGCCTTTTTAGTGAATATTTATTCTAATTTTGCATTTGAAAACTAAAGCAAATCAACTCTTAGCTCAATTAAAGAATAAATTATTATGTAATTGTATTATGTATGAAGAAGCAATTGGCTTAATAAGAGGTTTTAAATCTTTATTGCTGTCAGCATTTGAGACTTCTTATAGCTCCATATTCCATTACAGATGTTCTGAGGGACTCTCTTTTGATATACATTTAAGACATTCATATTAATAATAAAACAAGTGGGTATAAACTTCCTGAAACTGTTTGAATAAAACTATTTAAAATGTGGCACAAAATTTATTATAGTTGCTGAGAAAAATACAGTAAGAGAAGTACAGAACACAAAAGGAGTACAGACTACTGGATACTTCTCCCAGATAGAATTTCCATTACCACCAAACTTCATTTCTGATGAAATTGCGGAGAAAAAGGAAGAAGATGGGCATCTCCAATTGGTGAGTTTCCCTTTTTACTGTCTTCTGTTTACTCACCAGCATCTCTCCATGTCATCTGTATTGAAGTGAAAGTAGATCGTCCTCTGCTTATGACTATTCATTTAACATAAGACAGAAAAGTGACATGATTTCTATTTGCACTTATGACCATTGCACCACACTTGCAATTACATGGTTGCAGTTTGGGCATTGGGCAACTAGCATGCATTTATGATCAGTTGTTGCTGCATCCTGCGGTCACAAGGTTGCAATTTTTGTCAGTTTTTTAGGGCAAAAACCACTGATTGGGGACTGTGTCATTTGCTTAGTGACTATGCAATTCACTTAATGATCACTATAAAACTGTCATGTAATTGGTCCAACTTAATTTATCACCATAAGGATTTACAACGGAAATTTTGGTTCTAATTTAGTTGTAAGTCAAAGACTACCTGTAACTGCAAATTGAAAATCTAAGTTTTAGTATGATAAAATATAGGAATGCCCAGGTTTCTTCAGATATCTAAGGTCTGAAAAATTTGTGAATTGAATCTAGCTAAAACGTCATGTAGAGAAAGCAGGCAGCATCTTTTTCTCTGCTTCTTTGAGTGAGAGTCCTTCTCATATCCATGAAAAGTCTTTCTTAAAAACTGGAAGTCCTTTGTGAATGGGAACAGACAGTGGCTGAGCTAAAAGGGATGTTGAATATCAGGTAATAGCATCTTCCTTAAGTAGGAAAGGAGTATACACTACTCTTTACTATTTTACTAAATTATTTTGATCATAATTTGTTGATATTTTTAGTTAATGGAACTTTTTTTGAAGAAGAATTCTCTATATGTGAAGGTTGAAAGAGGAATAGTGAAGTTCCTAATTAAACTCTTGATGGTGTTGAGTGTGGAGAGACATTCAAACCAGTCTGATCTAAATGATGACTGAGTAGGAACTGGGACAGGTGGGAGGGGCCTGTCCTTTTATACTTTTCCTCTCAGTCAAATAGATCTACGAATGACAGATTGAACCCAATCAATGGATTGTCTCTTCACAATCAACGGAGAATGACAATATTCATTCTAATTTCCTCCAAATGGTTTTCGAAGAGCTTTTCATTCTACATTTATATTTTTAGGAACAGCCAGTTAAAGATTGGAAAGAACAAAGAGAGGATTTCGAGCAGGAACAGTACCAAGAAAAAGAAAGAGAAGAGAAACTAAAAAATGAACAAGAACTCCAAGCATTGGAAGAAAGAGCCAAGAAACTAAGAGAAGGTATAGTAGAGATGTTTATATTTGCAGAATTTATATATGATGTATACACACACATACATAACAGAACTCATACACACAGACACAGACTTTCCTCCAATTATTATTAGCTATATTTCTTATATAATGGTTATTTGTTCTCGGTTGATAAACAAAACATTTTATTTTTACATTGCAATAAGTAAATATTATGGACAAGCTGTTTTTTAAAAAAAAATACATCTGTGATTGTTGTGGGGCAGTGAAATGGAATCCTATCACATAGATCAGTAGTTCATAAACTGGAGGTAATTACCCCCAGTGGGATAATTTGGACATGTCCTGGGGATAATGGAACAATTTGTAATTGCTTGTTTGTGAGTTGAGGATCCAGTTTGGAACTGCCTGGTGCCAAGACACTTGTGAAAACAACGGATGTGAATGTTATTACAATGGTGTAAATAACATTATTGGAGACAGGCAAAAGAGGTAATTGGATGAAACAATTTAAAAACCACTGACATTGTATTGAGTATTGTATTGAGGGCCTCTAGGCAAAAGACAACTCTCTTGAGTACAATTCCTGGATGTGTCCTTGGTAACTGTATAGAAGTGGCTTACTAATACCTTATTTTGGTTATTTTTCGCTTATCAAGCCTTCAGCTCTAGGATTATTTTGCAGCTGCCTTTTGTGCTTCCCTAGCTGTTTTTAAAATGAATGGTTGTTAGATGTTGTTATCTCCTCTGAATGCTTGGCTCAGTGTGGTAATGATGGTGGTCTCCATAGACCTAAATGGCTCAGGACCACAGAATTTAGATAAACCCACCTCCCCAATACAACCCAACTCATACGTGAAGAACAGAAGAACAACTAGGAATAAGAACAATTTAGGAATAAGACGGTTACGTCACGCAGTTATGGTACTCTCATTTGGGAAAAATACAGACCATCCCCGTGTTATCTAGTCTCAAATTAAAAGATAAATGCTTGTTCTCTGGATGTTTTCAAGATGGCAATTCAGAAGCAGACTACTTTTTAAGTGAACACTTTTTTAACTGCATAGCTACATGCTACATTTTAATGGTTCTTTTCTTTGATAATTCGTTTTGCTGTACTGAGTTTATTGAGACTGTTTCATTGTTTGGTTTCTGTATAAGCCTCTGGAATTCTTAAGGAAAGAGGAAATATATCTCTGTGTGTATATAGTATAAATGTATGTGTATGAATACACACACACATACACACTACCTACTGTTTATGTGTACACTGTGAGCTTATGCACCAGACAAATTCCTTGTGCATGGGATCACACTTGGCCAATAGAGAATTCTGTTCTATTCTGTGTGTGGTAAACTTGTGCAGGATTCTTGCAAAGCCAGTGTTTTATGGTGCTTCATGATATAATTTATTATTATTTCATTTTAAAAGCATGAACACTGTGTTTTAATGTATTTTAATTTTATTGTATTAAATATTTCTGAATTACATTTTAATCTGGTTCAGACCGCACTCAGGATTTTTGTGGGCCATATATTTTTGACTCTTCCGATGTTGAAAATGGAGCAGATTGTTCTGTGGTATTTCTGAAAATGAGACAAGTCACAAAGTTTAAAGTACAAGAGAATAAATTCTGGGAAATTTTTCTAATGTAATTGTTGTTCAACAAGGGATGGGATTATTATGAGAGATGGTGGACTCTCCTTTGCTGGAGGTATCTGAACAAAGGCTGAATAGTCATCTGTTGGAGATGCTGTAGTGGTGGTTTTTTGGACTACGTAGGAGATGGACTAGATATCTATGACTCCATGAACTTTCCACTTAAATATTTTGCTACATATATCAGAACTATACAAATCGAAGAACTGGGTGATCTTTGTATATCATCCTCTTTGTAGGTGTATGTTCTTCTACCTTTCCATTGGTGGAAATTGGTGGTTTTGCCCTTTCACTACATTACTTTTATATAGTCAATAGAAATATTAACATCCCAGTCCATTCTCCTCATACGCATGCATGGAAATAATTGTAGAAAGCTTTTTTAAAAAAAAAAACAGCTTTGTATATTTGTTTGTCCTTAAATGAAATATGTAAACAGTACTCTACATTATTTAAAAATCAAGTATATCCTAATTGTAAATCATAACTAATGTTGAAATATACAATTGCACTTAATTGTTACTTAATAATTTTCCTTCCAATGAACTTTTGTCACACATGAATAGCCATGGATCAATGAATAAATGAACAAGGATAATATTTTTATTTATTTAATTGAGTTTTCTTTATCTAGTTTTAGGAGTAGTATGAAGAATAGGTCATTTTTAGGTCATATTTACAGATGTTTTTAGGCCTCAACAGGGTTTACACACTTTTAAAAACCATTCTAGTAGTAGTAGTATTTTTTTGACGACAAGATATAATTGTGGTAAAGCATAAAAGTTCCAAATATCTTCTAAGCATTATTGAAGGAAAAAAATTGGCTTGTTTCAACTTATGTAAGTCATACTAAACTATAGTTTAGCATCATGTGTGAATGTCAATGTAATCAATATGTAGATCTAAATTTGTTGTATTTTAACCTTCAGAATGGGAGAAAGAAGAATCAGACAGAAAAAAGAAAGGAAACAGTCATTTGCTTGAAAATGAAAAAGTGAAGATAGAAACAGAAGTATATATTTCAGAAAAAGGAAGACAGAATCATGACAGAACAGAGGAGGAAAGACAGAAAGAAATTCTGCTTGCCAAGATGCATGAAATCGACAGGGAAACTCAAAACTATATAAATACGGCTTCCCAAGAACTTACCACAGATACTATTGATGTTCCTTATACATTGGAAAAAAATAAGAGACTGCACCGATTGTCAGAGACAATAGAGAAAGTGTCTAATGGTTTGCCAGAACCAGGTCACTTTAGTACAATTGTCAAAGAAGAAATCCAGAAACCACAGTCTACAGACATCACATGTACAAGCAACGATGTGATATTTGGTAGTTATGTACCTTCCTTTGGGAAAGGGTCAGGGAGGCCAAGCTGGCTTAATCAAAAAATTGACTTCTTAGATGAACTCACTAAGGAAAATGTAGGCCTTGATACTAAGAAAGAGAGAAAGTCTAATTTAATGGAGCAGCTGTTTGGTAGCAGTGTCAATACAATCACTCCACCTAAAAGAAATGATTTTCAACAAGACGGTAATACAAACAATGGTTTTCAGGCTAAAGGTACCGTGGTCAACATTAAAAATGACAATGATCTTTTTTTTAGTGAAGGAAAGAACTTTGTACCCCAAAGACAACGACTGCAACACACAGCAAATAGACCAGCTGTTAAGGCACTTGATTCTTTAGAGGATGATATTGAGGAAGTATTATTGCAGTGATTTTATTCTGTAAAATATGTAAATAGTTATATTTAGTATGTTTATAGTTTATAAAAAGTGATTGAAGTTAAGTTATATAGCTTCAAGAATGATCAAGAATGCAACTTTTCATTTAATGCCCTAGCAAAAATGATGACAATTAACAGATAAAACAAGATGTACTTAATAATTATTTTCCTATTTTAATTCTATTAATAGAATCACTTGGCCCTCTTCTTGGAAGGAAGTAGCGTTCTCTACATATTTGTCATCACTCACTTCAAATTGACATTTCACTAGCATATCCAAATAAATGGGGGTGTTTTTTGAATTTGAATCTTTTCTTATTTAAGGCCTCTTTCCACCACCATTTTGTTAAGTATCTCTTGTAGAGAGTGCTTCCTTTATGAAGAATTTTATGTATTGAAGTTCAGGGTGCAGGAAAAACAATTACTGCAGAAAAAGTTGGATTGTCCCTGTAACCTTAGTTTATGTTCTAGTTTTGCACAATACACATAAATGTTTGCTTTAAATGTAATAGATGTTTATCGGCCTCTGTCATAGAATAAAATTGACTATTTAAGGATTGATGGCAATATAGAGAACGTTGAAATTTGTTATCATATATCTTCTGTTGGAAAGCTTATGATAAAAACATTTAATTGGGAAACAAAACTGTATGTCTATTAAATTTACCTCCATTCTAATTGTACCCTGCCAACTCTATTAAAAAAACTACAATACAATAACTGGGTTATGAATTACTGACATGAATATAATCAATTTAGCAATGTGAAGTATTTGTGCAATGTAACTTTGGTGATTATGCTAATGTTCCTAGAGGGCTGCACCAAATGTCTATATCAATATAAAACATTCAATTGAAAAACATTTAAAAAGATGAGCAAAGGGATTGGCTAACCTGAGCCTGAAGCGCATAATTAGATTTTCACTTTGTTTTGTTTTTTATTTTGGCTACAGACAATTGCTTCATCCTAAGGAACATCATTTCTATGCTCCATATGAACACAGAAAATGAATCAATGAGAAAGATTCTGATGCATTACTATGCATGTACTTTAACCTAAGGCTTATATCCAAACCATTTAAACAGACGTTCTTATTATATGCTGATTATCTCTCAAAGCACAAGATCCCAAGTAATTGCAGCTAAAGGCAAGAAAAACATGTAGAGTAAGGGTCAAAGCTATGGAAATATAAAGGGTAAAGCTCTTGGTTACCATAGAACTAAGTTGAAAAGTAAGGGAAAAGAGAAAAACAGTAAAGTTTTCCATTTCCAACAGTATCATGCTGCATATTTCCATTACTGGGATTTCCATTACTGTTGGTTAATCTCAATATTAATATTATTTATCAACAGAAATTGTGGGTTCAGGCAATACCAAAGTAACATTTAGGTTTTGTTAGTTTCCCAAACTGCTAGTTTAGCCTCCAGGCTGCTTGAACAGTTGGAGAAAGAGTGCAGTGGACTCTAGGGAAACATTCTCCTGTGACACATTGGCAAAACAAAAGGCTTTTGTGCACCCTGAGTTTTAGTATTCTACTCTGTAATCATCCAGAATTCTCACACACAAGGTTTGATTTATCATAAATATTTTCTAGCTTTCAGTTAGAACCGAGATGGTAGGATTATGTTTTGATTATTAGTACATCTTTGGAAAGAAATAGATCTCTACATTTTTAATGCGCAAATAAAGATTTGCTTTTTTTTCTTTTTTAAAAAATTGCTTTCACTGAGAAGAAATAAAAGTTCTGCATTATATATACACACTACTCTAGCATTTTGTCTGTACTGGTTGAAAATATGTAAATGTTAATTGTTTTTTATATATTTATATTTTATGTACAAGTTATTTCTGAAATACGCTGTTTTTCTTAAAAAAAAAATTATTAAAGTATTTATATTTCTGACCCAAACAAGCACAAGTACTCTGCTATTTTTTGCTAACATACTTA
>JANHFJ010004222.1:39179-51379 GCA_032468195.1 Cerberus rynchops | reverse complement strand
AGGAAGATAATGATGGACCCCTGCCACCCCAACAATGTACTATTTGCTATGATGTGGTCAGGAAGACGCCTCCACTTCCTGAAAGCCAACACAGAGACTAAAGAGAAGCTTCTTCCCACAGGCAATACAGACCCTAAACCATAAACCATAACAACCCAGGACAACAGTATTCCCATAATCTACCTCTTTCAATCACCCCCTAACTTATTCTGCTACCCTGTCTATACTATTACCTCCTGCTCTACTTCCTACAGTTGCGAGCAGTTGCATACACATTTCACTGCATTTTGTACCATGTATGACTGTGTATGTGATTAATAAAATTTGATTTGATTTTTTTATGAGAAAGCCATTAGAAACTATGTCTTTCTTAGCTACTGTATCTGAATACCTATCTTTTCTGTCAATTCATTTTTCTGTTTATCTGTAAAAATTTTAACCAGTATTTTAGTCTTTTCTTTGTTTATTTTCAATCTTGCCACTTCACCATATTCCTCTATTTTCTTTATTAATTTGGGTCCCGTTTCCAGTGGTTCTTCTCAGATGAATACCAGGTTGTCAGCAAACCCTTGTAATTTGTACTTTTCTTTTTTTATTTCCATACCTTTTATTTCTGAATCTTGTCTAATATTGCTACTTAACACTTCCTCAATGCTAATTGTCTTTCAGAGTGTACTACATAGTATTCCAATTTATTCAAGATAATTCTCATGTTGTTTTTAATTTGTCTTTTGGATAGAAATCCATTCTGGTCTGGCTGCATAAATTAATTCAAGAATCTTTTTTAATCTCTCTGCAGTTATTGAGGCATATATTTTGTAATCTACATTTAGTAACGATATTGGTCTATAGTTTTTTATCTGCAGTGGATCTGGGTCTTCTTTTTGTATTAGAGTAATATTTGCTTCCAACCAGGTTTTTGGCATTTTAGCCTTTAGCAAAATTTCATTGTAAACCTTCAACATTGTCAAGCCTAAAGTATCTTGTGTTTATATATTTCTGCTGGAAGCCCATGGTGTTTTATTATTTTTTTGTCTTCTAATTCCTTCTGTTAATTCCATCATCGTTATCCTTTCAATTTAGCATAGCTTTCATTGTTTCTGATACTTTAGGTAATGCAGCTTTCCCCAAGTATTGTATTATTCTATCTTTTGACACTTTTTCTTGGTCATATAATTTCCCATAAAATTCCTGGATTCTTTCCTTTTTGGTTTCATTTTGGTAGTGAACAGTTTAAATATATTCTTTTCTTCCTCTTTTTTCAGTTTATGTTCCTGGCACATTTCCCTGGTTTATTAGTGCTTCAAAAAAAAATTGTTTTGCTCTTTTAATTTTTTGTGCCATTTCTTCTTTTTCTATTAAGTTTAATTTATCTTTTGTTAATCCCATTTTCTCTTTTAAATTCCTCTTTTGCAGATCTTTCTGTAGTTCTATGTCCAACTTTTTAAGTTCTTCTTGTACCATTTTTTGATATTGCTTCTTTTTCTTATTTCTCTTTGCTAAATATGTTATAGCTAATCCTCCCAAGTATGCTTTTTAACATGGGAGACATTTTATCAATGGCTAGAAAATAGAAGCAGAAGTTGGAAACTTAAAATTGAAAAGAATATTTAATTAAATGTAAGGAGAATAATTAAGGATAAGCAAATATTATTACTAATATGTTTTGATGATAATTGTTATAAATAGCAGTTGATTTTTTTGTCATCATTATTCAAAATCAATTGTAACCAGACAACACACTGTCAATGTGAATATTGAGTTTTATGTATACCAAAGAAAAATGTATAAATAATATGTAATAATAATATATAAAAAAGAAACTAGGTCTGAGAGGAATTTATCAATCCAATTCCATATGTGTCTCCCAGAATTTATCAGGAATTCTGGATGAATGCCATTAAAGCCTGATGCCTTATCAGACTAATGGCAGTGTCAATTTCCTTTATAAGGAAAAGACAAGAGTACTCTGAAAGCATTTTGCCTGACCACCAAAAAGTTGAAAATGCTTTCTTGATGAGACTGGAGTGTCCTCTCATCCTTGGAGCTGTACATACTGGTACAATAGACTTCACACATAGCAGACTAAATTCCATACAGTTTACATCATTTGCATGATATCATTAGGTGAATAACTTCAGTTGCATAATCACAGCAGTATACAAATGATAATCAACACCATATAATTGATACAAAATAATGGAAAACAACAACAAAATTTCTGGCTTCAGGTCTATGTGTTGTTTTATCATCTTTTCCAACCATGTGTGGATTTTAGTCCAATATCTTCGTGCCTCCGTACACGTCCACCACATATGGTAATGTGTTCCAGGCATCTAATGACATTTCCAGCATTTTTCAGACTTATCCTTAAACATTCTCACAATTCTCCCCGGGGGGGGGTAAATTCTACCTGTAAAACATCTTGTATAATATGAAAATTTGTATAAATTTTCTTTATATGCTGTTGACATAGGTAGTCATTTTATAATTTTGAGATCACAACTTTTGCCATTTTTCTAGATCTATCCCATGACCAAAATTCTTCCCCCAGGCAATCATCGTTTCTTTAACTTGCTCTTCCTCCATTTTAATCTCTAATAAAAACCCACATAGTTTTTTAATCATTTTTTCATCAAGGCCTGTTAAAATTTTATCTAAATCAGTCAATTTATCATAAAAACCTTCTATTTTCAAGTCCTCATCAAACTAACTAAACTCACAATAGGTTGATGGTATCATATCTGGCCATAGTCCACTCAACCAGATGAAATTGTTTTATGAGCTCTAATCCCATTCTGTGTATTAGAAATAACTCAAGATTAAATTCAGTCTGGCCTAAATTTGTGCTAGAATTATTTTATAAATCTGTCTAAAGTTTTTATATGAAATAACTCAGTTCCTCTCTTATGTAACCTCAGTCCCTTGCCACTCTGAAAAATACTTTAGTTTTGTATTCACTTGGGTGAAAAATGTCAGTGTCCCATTGCTTTATACATTATTCTCAGTAAAAACTGTATGTCCTAAAACTCTATAGAAGACACTGTTTTACTGGCACCCAATCAAATAGCCTAGATCTCTTTTCTGCACTTTGATGTCTGTAAGCAAATCATTTGCATTTGGCTTAATACATAGATCTCATCAAATAATCTCTTCTACATCAGTGAATAAACACACCAAAAAATACATTGAAGATGAGATGCCGTTCTTTAAAGTAAATTATATTTGGGCAGAGAGAGAAGATGAGCTAATACAGTCCTGAATAGCATGAAATTATTTCTTCTCAAGGCAAATCTTTGGTTCTTCAGAACTAATGAACTGTATAAACGTTAGACAAGCTAGGCTTTTTGCATGCATTCACAATCATGTGCATAGTCCTTGGGTGCACAGCCATCAGGATCACATGTTTGCTGATGCCCTATATGACTTTGTTGAATCTGATTGGGGAGATGGAGAAAGAGATACATCATTACATAAAAAACAGATAAATTCTATTTCTTCCAGTAATGCCAGCCAGAGATATTTTAAACAATTCACTTCCTCCAATTAACTTTTAATCTCCATGTCTCTTTAAGGCACTCTGGTTTCTTTCACACATCCTTGGGACTTGCTTGGCACATCCTTGGAGAAGTGGAAGCAGAGATACCAGATTATCAGCTCTGTTCTTATACCAGATGAAATATTAAAAAAGAATGTTACAGTGTTGGAGCAACTGCAATGATGCAGCTATTTTCCATTTCTGGAAACTCCATCTTCATCACCCAACAACTTCCTGGGGTTTTCCCTCCTCTTTTAATCTCCTTGCCATCATCTGCCCATTTTAATGAACAATTGAAAGGGACAGCTTTGCCTAGAGCCATCACTTGCTTTTTTCCCCCTTGTTACAAAAGGAAATGCAATGAAGAAATAAAAGGGGATGGGCAACTGATATGAAGCACTGATTCATTCATGCAGTTGACGTTTCCTTTCTCTCCATTCCTCATCCCCTCGGACTATAGTGAGGTCATTCATATGAAACTGCAATACAAGATGAGAATGATGAGCTGGTGGTTATGTGGAACTTTTCTTAGGATGCCTTAGAAATTCTAATGTGAAACAACTTAACCTGATTGGATTCAGCTGCTTTGAACTTTTCTCCAAATGTTGAGACAATTCTTGGCAGAACTGAATGGAATTCTGGGTTTTATTCAGACATCGGAAAAAAAATAAGATTATAAACTCTGTCCCAAATTGCCTAGCCAGAAATGTTTTAGAACTTTCACCTATATATTTTTTATAGTTTTAATACTCTGGGAAATTAGGACATTCAGCTGAAGTTCTTAGAAGTGCAGAGAAATTAGGTTAGAGACCAGATGACGCTTGTTCCACATCCTACAACTTGACTACTCAGTAGAATATGGCATAATTTAAATCATGTTCCAATGTCACGCCACTGAATCTTTTTAGTCCTTGCAGCATTTGATAGTAGCCTCCACTGATGGGAATTTGAATTCAATCATATTCTCCAAGAGCGTATTACAGCTTCTTAATGAAAGCTATAGACAGATAGAAAGCTATAGATAATGAAAGCTATAAATCAGAGGTGAAACTCAGTGGGAAGAGAAATTTCCTACAGCCAGACTATTTTGGCAGACTCGGTTTCACTTTTACCATACTTACCATGGCTACTTTAACATCTAATTGTCTGTAATTTAAATGAGACAAGAAAAGTTTGAGAAATGCAAGACAATTCCATGCGGCCAAATAAATAATGCAGTCAGCATTATTTCAGCAAGTATTAATGAGACCACAGCAATGCATACAGTTCTAACCACACCACTATTACTTCTATAGAAGGCTCACTCGTAATTACTTTACTTTAACTGGCTCTTGCCAATTCATGTTCATATTGTTGGCAGATTTTTAAAAATTAGCTTTTTTTTGAGTAGGACAAGTATTAGGCTGCACAGACCCTGACGATCACTACATGGTAGCAAAAAGATAAAATAAACATTACTCACTACTCCTCCATCTTGGATTTGCCCCTGAATTTCTGCAGCCCAGTTCTGGCAACCCAAATTTTGAGTGGTAAGTGAATAAATAATTGGCAATTGAAAAGAAAAGGTCACATTTATGGCCTACTGCAAGTTTTGACTGAAAGTGTCTAGTTAAAAATCTATTTGGTAGTCATACAAGATTTCTGGACAAAACAGTAAAATTACTATGCCAATATTTTCAGCTCCAGGGAAAGCTATATATTTTTCTAAGCAATTAGCATGTTTATAGATGCAATATAATTATAGCTCTGTAACTTAAGTGAAAATCAATATTCACGCATCACAAGTGAGGTTATTGAGCACCATATGTGACAATCGACCTAAAAATAAATGGTTCATCTAGATGCAACATCTCAGAATTTTAGATGCTTCAAAACTGCCTCTTATGAATAGTGATACCAACAGTGAAAGTCTAAACGACTATTAGATAATAGGAGACAGATTCAGAAAACTCTAACCCTTTGCTGCTATCCAGTGGTTATCCCTATCTACAGTCCAGATGTTGTATTTTTTTGACCAAGAGGAAGAACAAAAATGAATAGTTGATGATGGAAGAAAAAGAAACAATATCTACAAAAAAAATCCCAAGTGATTTAAAAAATGAAAGTTTTTATATTACAAGTTTCTGACATGTAAAATAACCTATGTTTTTTCAACAGGCTTAAGAAAAAGCAAAGTCAACAAACAAATGTAATTTACATTGTAGGGAGAAAGGGAGAAAATAAAGGAATAGAAATGAAGAAGGAAAATATAAGAAACTGGAAAAGAACAGGTCAAGAAAGAAAAAGAATAGCAATGCTACAAAATAAAGTATTGGACTGCAATTCATTTGCAAGGTATAACTCAAGATTGTGTCTGGGTAACAATGAAATAAAATTGCACATAAAAGCAAATAAATGGTTTTCCTCCCTCTTTTGGTCCCCTGAGCTCCAAACCTATCCAAAAAGCTATCACTGGGGTGATCAAAGCTAATGATTTGATTGCAAAGCTAATGAAAGTGAATAATTGATCACTGAATCAAATATGCCCCATTCCACTTTTCAGTTCAAGGAAGTATCAAAGGATTTAGATTTTTTTGCAAACTGCATACCTGAGGCAGACCTTCGTACATTAATTTGAATTGGAGACTATAGAAATTGAGGATCTGATCAGACTTGAATTAAAAATTATTCAAATTGTCACCGCTTGTTGAGCTTGAATTTTGCTCCAAGATGGATGCCAAACCCTGATAAAAAGAGGTAGTTCAAGCAGATTTGGGGAAAGGGCAGGGAATAGTGTCCTTTAAAAACAGCAGGCACCAATCCAGCCAACCTCCCCATCCCCCGAGTTAGTTAAAGGAAATGCACATCTACCACACTTAAGATTATTATTTTTTATAATCTGTTAGCTAGCTAGCTATCTCTCTGACCACTGCTCTGTGTCATTGGCAGACTGTAAAATGAAACAGAATGTTGAGATGGAAGATAAGTGATATGTTCCCTTCCATACTGCTGGCAAAGAGATGGCTCTATAATAAGGCATGCTGAGATACACTATGAGGCAGAGGATAAAAATAAAAAAAGCTCAGTCAATTACAGAGGAAGCAGTACCTCAGGCAGCTGATTTGGGGTGTTTGGAAAGGGCAGCAAATCATTAGTTATTTATTATTTTCATTTTTACTGCCAGTAAAAGGGAGCTCCTGGGTATATTTGCTTGCTGGATTATCTCAGAGGCAAGAATAATTTGACCAGTTCTGATGGACATGTATTGTTTTCTCAACAGTCACAAGCAGGTAAATGCCTTGGCCTGGCTCAGCATCAGCTCTCCTGGTCTGAATGAGGCTTGCTCCCAGCAAAGCATGAGTAGAATGCCACTTGAGTTATTTTCTGTGGCAGCTTTGAATGTTTACACACACAACTAAAGCAATTCCAATCAGAAATAAAATGCATTCAACTGAACTACACTATGATAGTATTTTCATACTGTCATTTATTTTTGTTTTTTTAGATTCATAGCTTGACATTTTTTGAGATTGAAGAGTATCTTATAAATCACTTTATTATGTAAATACATTGTTTAAAAAAAGATTGGGACAGGAGAAAATCAAACGAATGCTACAAGTCTCTTAATAAGCACAAGTATATCAGTTTAGTTTTCAGCCTAGTATACCTGTACTGATATTCCTAGAAGGCAGGAGTCATACACTTTTATACTGGGGGGAAAGCTTCATGACCAAAATGCCTGCACACACACACACACACACACACACACACACACACAGAGAGAGAGAGAGAGAGAGAGAGAGAGAGAGACTACAATTTAGACTAATTCTAGAAAAGTTTGCAATGTTTGATCATTATTTGCAGATCTTTCATCATTTAATAACAATAACCAGGCAAAAGAATCATTGAGTTTATGGAAATACTTAATTTAAATGTCTATACCAGTCTATATTGTCAGTTCCATCTCAACCCAAACTGTCTGTTGTATATATTTTTCCTCCTATATAACTGACAGGATCATAATCTGCATTTCTAATCTCGGGGTTGTTCTCAGGATGTGATGTCAAGATGTGACCAAAGCTCCACCTATTTTTTTTAACATGTGTCACATATCCATCTTAATGGGTTCTTAATAGGAAAGTTCCTTTGAGGCAAGAAGAGCAGTTTCTCCACTGCAGATTCCTTTTGCTATCAATGCCAGAGCTCTCCTTGAGAATAGCGCTAATAATATGACATATGTTGCTATATCAGCCCCTTGTGGACAGCAGTAGTCTCCTATTAATGTTATAGATAATATAATACAGTTTTATATCAAAAGGAACATTACTGGATGGAAAATCCAGTAAATCATTTGTAAATGATTCTTTCTTCCTTTTTAATATCTGTAGTCATTGAAAAGAATCTTTGCTTTAACTATTTAGTACGTGTATATTGTGTTGCAGCTATGTTAATCAATAAAATATTTTTGGGCTAAAATTATTTGACAAGCTACCATAAACAAGATAGATTCTTTTTTTTTTCAAAGACCAAAATGATGATTATGCTGGCTTCATGGTTTTTCTCAGATTTATAGAATTTTTTCAACCATTATTTTACAGCAAGAAACTTTCCTAATAAGTTAAGATATCCTGCAGGACCACTGCCCTTTCTCTTTTCCCCTTGGTAATATTTAATTTCATCATTAAAAAAAAAATCAAAGGTCAAAACTGCAACTGGGATGTATGTCAAAAAGCTGCAATGGAGCAATTATTCCTGTTTAGCATTACAGTCAATATATTCCATTCCATTCCTTCTGTACAACAAGATTTTTTATTCTCAACCCATAAGCATGCATAAATGTCATATGTACACATTCAACAGCCAAACCATATTAACTTCTAAGTAGGTTTATACTGTATTCCATGTATTACTTTAGAAGTTTTTCTATTTTGCAAATGCCAGGAGTTTTCAAATCTATATATTATTACTGTATCTATTAGCATTGCCTTGCATCTTTGCGAGGTCGATAAAATGAGGACCCAGATTGTTGGGGGCAATATGCTGTCTCCGTAAACTGCTTAGAGAGGGCTGTAAAAAGCACTGTATATAAGTTGGTATGTAAGTGGTATGTAAATCTGAGTGCAATTGCTATTGCCTTATATTAGATTTTACCCTTCCCAAGCCTTTCAAAATGATGTGCATTTTGCATATATCTATACAAAATATTTCTATTTATGTACTAGTTTTCTATTCAGATTGAATGAAGACCCTTTAGTATATTAGTCAATCAGAAACTGAAGCTAGCACTTCATACACTGGGGTTTATCACCAAATATTTATTATTTTAACTGTACTTGTTTATATATAGTAGCTGCAGCTGTATCTATATATATGCACAATCCCTAAACATCCTGATTGATTGCAGTGCTACAGAAGAGGTAATGATAAATCAAACTATATAGATTTAAAATTAACCTTATAGTGCAATTTTACAACCATTCTGTATCTACCAAATATCTAGCTATTATATAAGTGATATAAACCATTATGAAAAAGTGACTCCAGATGCATATTCAGATCACTTTAAATAAAACATTTTTTCCAACAAAGCCAGTTCAAACAATCAGTTGTACAGTATTAAATAATGGCCAATCAAGTAAGCTACACATATGCTGTAACTCTATTCAGTTACAGTTAAAGTTACAGTTAAAGTTACAGATTTCAGTTAAATGGGCAGAGATTTCTATTTAATTATCTTTCTTTATTAAATTCCTTACACTAGATTCTTTTTGTTTGTATTAATGACTGTTGTATAAATTGTTTGAGTTTGGCCTGGAGTAATTTTTAGGAAGAATAATTTTCACAGTCTTGTTGGGTTTCTATAATTATCGTATGTCTGAGGCTTTCTAATTAAAGAAATGTTTTGTTATAGAGATGAATTCAATATAAATTAAAGACTGTTTTTGTATGTAGGATGGAGTCATTTTTCTTGGAGCAACACATTGGCAATACACAACAGCAATTATTTTTAAACTGCATGTGCCACAAAGAGATCTATGCTAACTTCATGCATCATTTAAGGGCAAAGACCTAAACCTGTAGCCTACAGGAGGATTATAAGTCCTCTTGAAGTGTGATAAATATGATAAATTCACAGCCTGCAGCTTTCACTGTGCAGGACCCATAACTATGAAAGTATTGTCCTTTGCTGTTTATTTAGTACAAATGTTGGTTGAGATTCTGGTAATTGTAGTTCAATATATTTACAGATTCCTGGCTGAAGAAGATTGTGATAGAAAGCTGCTCTAACCAGAGTAAAATGAGAATCTGGTTTGTCTACATGACACAAATTGTGATCATACTCACCTCTAACCTAGCAAATATGAGTCATTAGGAGGTACAACCTCGCATCTTTTATCTTTGCTGGCAATCCAGCATAGCAAAATTTATGGAACAGGGAATATTATTGTGCTTGTAGTTTTTTACATATCTGGGCAGAGTTCCCAGCTAAAGTTGTAATGAAGTTAAATTGTAGCTAGTTTCTTATGGACATATCCAAATGTGTTTGTCTGGGGAAGCACTGGATTGCTTTTTCACTGGCCTGAATTTTGAGTCCTGGTCTGATTTCGGGTTGTGTGATTGGCTGGCTTTAGTTAGTGAGTCGATTGAATACAATGAGCAACTGTGAGAAGAACTACAGTATGTTGGTCAAACAGGAAGAAAATTATTGACCAGGCTGCATAAACACTTCCTGGTCAACAGGATATGAGCCCTGACACCATTTTCAAAAATCTTCAGGGCTTGCCACAGCAAGGCCAGTTGCTGCTGTGAGAATGTGAGAGGGATGATAGAGGTAACTGGGGGAATTGTAGCCAAAATAACATTCTTTCCTGTGGGAGCCAAGGATGTCCCCACCAGGTGTTTGGGAGGCGTGGACCAAAGGCAAGCGAAGGAGGACTGTGACTTGATTAGAGCATGTGATGGATGTGTGACCTAGGGGCAAGAACTTTGAGTTTTGATTTGGATGGGGAAAATCTCAGGTCCTTCAGAGTCGAGTTTTCACCAGCTGTGCCAATATGGCATTCCTAATAAATAATCACTTTGAGGAGACTTCAGTCCTCAGAGTTTTGATTTCATTGGGTAGGTTACTTGGAACCCTGACACTGGACACATGACCCTCTATTCTTCATGTCTGTCCATAAAGACTCAAAAAGACACAAATTTAATCTAACCAGGACCACTGTTGTAATCCAGGTGAAGTCAAAGAGAGAAAGGGAATTCCTGGAAGCCAAGTTTTCCACCAAGAAATCAATAAACAGACACATCGACATCAACACAATCTATCAACCACTTAGAATGGGAGAACATCAACCATGATCTCGATGGCAGCATTTAAAGACCAACAAACAGCCATGCTGCAAAGTTATAACTCAACAGATCGCAAGTAATCAGACCACATCACACAGTTGATCAAATCAACCTGAAACTAGACCATGACATCATAAGGAGACATCCGAACAACAACACCAGCACTAATTTACATCACATAGATGGTATTTAAAACCAGGGACTATGACTCAGCAACTACAGCCAGCCAATCACACAACCCAAAATCAGATCAAGACAAGCACCATCTAAAGCACCTGAAGATGTCTCCTCAAATGGGGACAAAATGTTTGCAACCAAATCACCAAGGCTGAAGCTCAAACTAACAACAGATAAATCTATTTCTGGGTTTTCATTCCTTGATCTGTTCCACTCAATTCTATGTGTTTGATACATTTTGAAGCATCAAACATTCCATTTTAAACATAATTTTCCTTAAAAGATATTGTTGTATATATAAATTCAAGCACATTTCTCAGTCAAGAATTGCATTACTTTATTTAAAAAGAGCAAAACCTGATCACTGCATTCTGATTCATTTTAGTTCAGGAACTTTGGGTAATTCAATTAAAATGCAAACCAAACAAATTTCTCATTGGAAGGTGAGCTGGTTGAGAGCTGGTTGAGAAGAGAAAAATATTTTCTTCTTTGCAGAAAGAAACAAGACTCAGCTGTGATTTTAGTCTACCTATTTCACTTCATTCTTAAAAGCAAGAAGAGAAATTCTATATCATCATCTTAAAAACAGATGCAAAAGACACCCTGTTTTGCTGTAGTTTTATGTTCCTTATATCAGAGGTCATTATAGTAATTACTAAATGATTTTCCTTCTTGAATGTAATTCTAGCAATTCTGCAACAGTCAACCCTGCATCAGAATCAACGCAACAGCGTATTAGTTAATTGATTGTGATCATTTTTACACAATCACACTTTTAGAATGTTTCATCAAATAACTGACTGCAATCTCTGCATGAAAATATATTAAAATTCAGTTTTGGTCAAGACCAATGCAACTGTAAGTTTGTATCTTTGTGAGTGTGACAGACTGTGTATGTGTGTGAATGTGCATGTATGAAATGATACTCTTTTGCTTTTTAAAGAGAATATTTATGTAAAATGCTGTTTGTGGACAAAGGAATTCTAGCCCTACAGGACATATCAGTGTCCTGTTATTCGTTGCACCATTTTTTTTCTCCAGCAGTCTGCTGCTTCCTTGGTTTAATTAAATCCCAAGGGAACTTATCATAAGGGAACTATTCCTATGAGCATTACCAGTTCAGACAGTGATGGAGAGTGGCACCACAGGAAAAACATTC
>JANHFJ010004219.1:65323-77235 GCA_032468195.1 Cerberus rynchops | reverse complement strand
CTTTGGTGAAGTTTAATTCTGTGCTTGGTGATGTTTAATCCTGTGGCCATGCCCACAGAACTGGTAGTAAAAAAATTGAATTTCACCACTGCCTGGTTGGCAAACGCCACATTTGCAAAGAAGCCAAAGAAACAGTGGACTACTTAGTTAGCTGCTGCAAAAAGACAACACATACCGACTACAAACAATGGCATGACAAGTAACAACAGTGGTGCACTGGAAGATCTTCAAGAAATGTCATTTGCCTGCAAGCAAGAATTTGTTGGACCAAAAAATAAACAAAGTACTGTAATAGAAACTAAGTGAAGAACTAAAGTTCCCTGGACTTTAGAATTCAAACAGACAAACATCTGCCACATAACACCTCAGACTTAACAACTGACAATATAAAAAACAAAAAAGTCTATGTAGTGGACATGTTAGCACCTGGAGACAGCAGAATAGAAAAGAAAGGAGAAAATTACAAAATGCAAAACCTGCAAACAGAACTAGAATGGTTATAACAAAAGAAAAAGATAGTATCAGATAGTACCAAAAATAATGGGCCCCTCAGGTGCAATGCACAAAAAAATCACTTGAACACCATTTGCATTGACAAAATCCACTGCCAGTCAATTGCAATAACAACTTTACTTGGAAAAGTTTATATCCTGCAACAGTGCCTTTAACCCCATCAGACAATAGTGACTTATCCAAGGTTCTTAGGAAGGATTCCATAGGGGGATAAATGCCAAACACAAACTAAACATCTGGATGGTGGTACAGCAAGCCAAAAAATAATCATAGGAAGAAAAAATATTCCTGTTAGATGAACACTTTTCCCATCATTCCCACTACCATAAAAAGAGAGGAGGCTTTCCTTGAAGCAATCTTATCTGTGACAGGGCATGAGTGCAATACCCAGGCAATTAGCATTAGCTCCTTTTGCTTATCTAACATGACAAATGAGCATTCTGTTCTATACCAATATTATTCTTTTTCTCTTTTTTCTTTTCATCTGTTCAGCCTCACTAATTTATGATGGATAAAACCTTCTGAAGACTCAGGATTAGCACTGGACCTTCAGTAAGTCTCTCCAAGGCAGGGCAGGATGTTATTTCATCATAGGTCACACCTGTAGTCCATTAAAGTGCCCTTTTTACTCCAGGGTTCCATACAGAACATCTGTAGAACATTAACGGGAGTTTCTTGCCCAGTGAATACATTTGAAAGAAGAAAGTGTCTGGATGTTAGTGTGTGATTCTTTTTAAAAGAAGATTCCTTTAAAGGGCTTGCCTCAGCCACTATAAAATCCACTTAAAGACAATCAAGCAGGTGACATGTTTTAGCATGTGGAGATAAAAAAGATGGGGAGAGTTTCATGGAAGAACACCAAGGTTATATGGCTCAGTCCTCTGCTAGTACAGCAAATCCACTAATACAATATGTGGCCATTCAGGCTCGGCTTAAAAGCTTCTTTTAAAGCATTAGTTGCTTAATTTCTAAGCAGAAGGCTGTTGCTGGCACATAGGCAAGCCAAGTTTTTTAAAAAAAATCTAGCAAATGTGAGCTCACAAGCACACATATGCTGTTTGAGCAAATATTAATTTCTAATTCAGACTATGTGCACTGGAAATGATTTTAGGTGTGCTGGAAGCCATGTATTTGGCTGTAGATATTCTTTGAGCATTGATATACAGAATACAATTTTGTTTTCTTTTTTAAATGGAATTTAGTGATATGGTTACAGTTTATATTGCCAAAAATATAATTGACTTGCTTCTGTTCATGCACACAGTAGGTATTTTCTCTCTTTTATCAAGTGCTATGACAGAATAGAAGGCTAAAGTTCATCTCTTCTGAAATATGTAACTTTAATAAATCTTAAATAGAATTTTGACTTTTTAATTGAGCTTCAAGATCAATTTGAGGTCACAATATTTTTAGAATCCTGTGTTTGTTTTTATGCAACGAGACAGAATCCCTATTTTCTGTTTCCACTGATTAACATTGCCCAAGGATGGCTGCACAGAAAAGTAAATTTCCATGACATCTGCATATTAAGTTGTAACTTCCAAAATCTTCTTTTACACAAAATATGAGTCACATCCCTCTTTCATTTATTATTTACCTATCTGCCAATTGGTGGTCAGATTTTAGTACATCTATCATGTAATAAACTAGCATAAAATTGTTGTGAAATTTTCTGGAAAACTATCCCTTTAGTCCACTACAATATTTGATATGTGAGAACTACTTGGTTGATAAGTCTGATCATGCAACATTTAGAAGAATGTTGCACAGCCAATATACAATTCACTTAAATGTTTACATGTGAATGCAGGAAAGTTCTCCAACTTTTCACAAAAAATTCTGCCTCTATTATTTCAAAACAGCCAATATATGTTACAGAAGTGGGAAGAAATATATATTCCTGGAGTTAAAGATTAAACAGATGTGTTAATTTCTGAAACTTCTTTATATTTTAAAAATGAAAAGATGGCCTAATATGTTTCCATATTGTTTAGATTTAATATGTTAAAGATTGAACTAATTTTATATTAACATTATACAGATCTTTTTTCTTAAGTTTTACTTCAGTTATAATGCATGTATCTTATTGTACCATAATTTATGTATTATTTTTTGTTATATATTACCAATAAAAAATCATTTTTAAAAACAACAAAAAAATTGTAAGCTTATTCAGCTCTTGCAATGGCAAGAATTTAACTAAATTCTTATTTTTTGAGATTTTTAAAAAATCCTTATTATGTTTCTAAATAATTCAACATGGCAAATATATCTAATCCTTCTCCTATTTTCCCCACAACAACCCTGTGAAATGAGTTAGAGTAAGAAAAAGTGATTGGTCCAGAATCACTAAGTCAGCTTTCTTGCCTTAAGATGGGCCTGGAACTCACATTCTCCTGGTTTCTAAGCCTTCAGAGCTATTCTTGCATTCAGTTCTGATGGATTCAGATAGATTCAACATTGAGAACTCTGGATGAGCATCCTAGTGTTGTGCAGTTGCCTTGTCAACTTACTACCTGGAATAGAGTAAACAATTGCTATGCATTCTCTTTATTTGCAGAATTCAGCTGATTCTTAGTTCTAAAGAGCTGGGAGTAATTAAACAACTGGCTACACTATTAGGAGAAATATTGTGAACAGTCCAAGTTAATATGGGTTGGAACTCATTCCAGAATAATGATTGCATATGGAAAATGTATTTCACCACCAATTTCCCTTGTGAACATTTAATTCTGTGCAGGCTGTTCAACAGGACTTGCATATATCTGTCAGTATCCATGAAAGTACAGAGGCTAGGAATGCATGATCTGTTCTTTCCATGGTAGCAGTATTCATTGCCCAAACTGCTTAGTTCCCTTTGTGGATGAATTCAGTTACTAGATAAAAGATTCACTATTTTAACATAGTTTTTACAGATCTGAATGCCCTGATTTTCATTCTGGCTGATGTTTTAGGTTTGATATGCTAGTAAACCCTATAAAATGTTTATTTTATTTATTTTCATCCGCAAGACAGCCTTAAAGAGTTCCCTTTCCTTTCATTTTTTTCCCACAACAAACAAACCTATTACTTTTTAACTATCATTTGTTACAAGCAGCCCTGAATATAGAAATATTTTGATGAAAAATTCAGGATATAAATGTAAGTCATAAATATAAATATCTACATTCTTTTTCTGTCAAAGATTCCAAACTTCTTGTTTCTTTGTTCCCTGAGAAACAATTCCTCCTTCCTGCAACTCTGGCCTACATTTTATCCAATTTGTAAAGTTGAGACATGAGGGGAAAAAAGATATCAAAAAGACAGAAAGTACTACAAAGTATTTGTTGAGGTAAAACAAATCAGTGATAGAGAACAAGTTTTAGAGAATATAAGACAGAAGTTATGGACAAAAAATTGGCAGAAGAAATAGATAATCTAGCTTTATTAGAAGTTAAAAGAGAAAGAATTTTCATAGCTACTTCAAAAGGAAGTATTAGAGAACAATTTCTGAGAAGTTGGCAAATTATCTGGATTGGGAAGAATAAGATATGACAGTAGAAACCAATAAAGAATCTCTAAACTAATTATAAAAAGAAATGCCCCATTTGTTTGAAAGAGTATTGTAGGAGAAAGAAGAGTTCAGGGATGGAATCAAAAGAGGAATCAGTCTAGAACAGGGGTGGCCCATGATCCAGTTGGGTCATGTGCTGGCCACGCTCACCCCCATTTTAGCAAAGGGAGAAAAAGTCACAATATGTGATGTGATGCCCTGAGTTTGACACTCCTGGTCTAGAATCTTTATATAGCCACAAATAGACTCTAAGTCCAATCCCCTCCCTTGAATTCTATTAAGCTTTATCTAGTGCAAAACAATGCTAACCATTAGTGAACTAGATTCCTGTACATAAGCATGAGCAATAAATCAGTTCAATTGGAACTTCACATGTGGTCCTGGTTTCTCATGCTTTTTGGCTTAAATACTAAAACAAAAATCCCATTTTGATGGGATAAATTGGAAGGCATGATTTTTATTTTTAAACAAAAGAGATTGAAGGTATTGAAGGATATGCAAATAGAACTTTGAAAGCTAAAAATGTGGTTATAATATACAAACTGAACAATAGAAACATGTGGTTGAAAGCATTGAAATTTTCATTGTTATAACCTTAAAGAAAGTGTTCAGCAACTTGTGTATAATTGTGTATGTTGATATATATAGGAAACCAGACAAACTATTTAGAATGTATAAAATTAGTTAAAACATTCTATTGGTTTAAGAAAAAAACAATAGTTTTGATAACCCTAGAATAAGAACTAATTACTCAATCATACTTGCTGCATAGAAATTGAAAGCTTGTTTTTTTGTATTTTCTTTTCTTAACATTCTTTCCTCCTTTTTTGATATTCTATTTTTACTTTGTATTAATTGTTCTTCTTTTTAAAACTTTATAAAATGTATATGAAAAATAGAATAAATAAATAAGATTGATTCCTGCCATGAATATCCACAAACTTCAAAGGACAATATTAATAGTCAATTAGCTTGATCTAAATCTTGACATGTTTCCAAGAAAGGAAAAAAAGTTTCCACACCAACTCAGTGTTTCTCCTTGGCCATCTGTACCTCTGGACAGCAAAGAACCTGCAGGGAACATCCATCCTAGGTAGGGGAGGATTGTAGTGGAAAGGTGGTCCACTATAAAATTGCTTTTCACAGTTTGCTAATGAGGAGATTATAATGGATCACAGCCTGAATATCACTAATCAGAATAGAAGCTTCTAAGACATCTTGTCTCTCTCCTGTATTTTGCTTTCATTTTCAGTAGGTATTTCATCTTCTTCAGTGCTGTTAGATGTTGAATTCCTTCTGTCTTCTCTCCCCCACATCCTCAATTCTTATCAGCCTTTCTTTTTCCAGTTGTAAGGTCCTTCTAACTAACTTGCTTTCTAACAGTGTAATTAAAATCTGCATTTGTTGGTTTGTTGATGGTATGCATTATCCAGATGCTGTTATCAAACTCCTTTTCCAGCAAATTTATTTCATAGTAACAATTCATTTAGGTAAGAATATATACAAAGTTGGGTTTTGTTTCTTGGCCACTCTTTTAAGTGCCAATGCCACATTCCAGGAGCTTGAGATAGTTGGTAAGGAATGTGTAGTTGGCTGTTATGGGCAACCCACTGGATGTGTCCAAAACTGTTGAACATCTTCCCTGTGGAAGTTTTTCCAATTCATTCTGTGTCCAGTGAAGGGGCTAAAAACAGGTTTTATTTTTCCAGATAGCTAGATAGCTAGATAGTCCTTGATTTGAGGGAATGTTCTGCTAAGAAGCTAAGAGCATGTTTCTCTTTTGTTACAGCCTTTTATTTGCGTTAATATGTGGTTTTAATATTTTTTTTATAAAATGTGAGCTTACTGGGATATTATATTATTGCAAATGGCAATGAAATATTGGGAAAAACAACACCAGCATACATGACTGTACAATGTGAATAATAGCTTTTAAAGTGCTCTCTCTCTCTGTATCTTATTAGAGTTTAGGATGTACATACCCACATTTATATATAAGGCATAGCGTATCACATTTGAAAAATTATAAAAACTTCTATTTCTGAAGTTAGACAATATCATGCCACTCCAATAGACTCACCTGAAAAACAAGGACTACGTAGATCATAAGTTTTCAGAGTGAGAACATGTACATTCAGCCTAGACTCACTTTGAATTGCTCATCTAAATAGCGATTTAGTTTCAGTTTGTGTTTCCAAGCTTGATAACAAACCAATTCCCTTTGGAAGTGTTTCATAGTCTGATTAAGAAGAAAAATATTTCTCCAGAATCTATGAGAAAAGCACCCAAAAGTGTAACTACTCTACTGTTGGCAGAAATGGTACACTCTTAAGAAGATATTAGCCTTCCAGATGAAAGTCTTCAACAGTTCCACACATACATTACAAAAAATGTGAATATTCCCTCATATTTCTTTCAAGGCAGTGGCAGCAGAGATGTGAAAAGGCAGCTCAATAGTTTCCAAAGTGATCTACATTGCACTCATTAAATCAAAGACTCCAAAATTAATAGATTGAAAAACCTTCAAAAGTACATCCTTACTGTGATTTTAGGTGTGGCCTGACTGATAAATGCCTTACAGATAACTCAATTTTATGGGATTCCAGGAAGTATCGTTGGGGCCATTGAACAGAACCTCCTTTTCACTTACTTCAGTTAGTGACTATGGAGCTGCAGTGGAAAATTTACTCATCTTTTAGACTAGTCAATTGTTTCTGGAATTGGCTTGCTGGAAAAACTAGTTAGAGTAGTTAGAATAGATAATAGAAGCATGGTGCAATGAGACACAATGCCATGGAAATAAGCAGGGAATTGAAAAAGTGAAATTTGTAACTTTGCCACATCTACTTAAAAAATCAATAAATGGCAGGGCTAAAACTTTAATTAGAAGAGAGTTGATTGAGGTACTAGAACACATGTGGAAGTACTAGAACAAATGGCTCTTCTCCTTCTCCAAATATGGAAATAGAATTTCAGTATTATATATGGTCTGTAATAACCTCAGTAATAGACATCAATCTATCAAATCAGTGAAGCACTTCCTGAGAAGATGAAGCACTTTGCAATTATCTAATTCAATTTGATGCACAAATGAATTTGCTTAATTGGTCTGTTAAAAGCTTTGTTAAATCAAAATATCTCTTTGAAGTTTTGAAGAACCCCAATAGTTGTTTGTTAAATTTATCTCTTTTTCAATTTCCTCCCACAACCAACCAAGTAGTCTTGCTGAAGCACAGTGAATGATCTAGAACTGTTTAAGTTTTCATAGCTCAAGTACTTTTGATCTATATTAATTATTCATTTCTTTGTTTATCAAATTTATTTGCAGAAGTTCACGCAACTCTAAAGCCTAGCACTTCAATCACTATATGAGATATGCAGGAGAGATAAGAGGTGAAATTCATCAGGTTCTAGCAGGTTGACTAGAACTGGTAGTAAATTTTCTAAGGAGTTTGGAGAACCATTGTTAGAAGAAATCTCCTTTTTTTCTTCCACTTTATAGGGTTAATCCTGTAAGGATACAGGAAAAAAACGTTCTGGTGTTATTTCTAGCCTAATCTTTATTGCCCTGCTTTCAGAAACTGCCCACCCAGTCATATGACCCTTCCAATCATGCCCATGAAGCTACATTCACAAAACCAATAGTAAAAAAAAAAAATTGAATTCCACCACTAGTTACATCACAACACTATTTAAGGAATTGGAACTATTTGTTACAGCCCTATTTGTGATTGTCCATTGAACTTCTTGGCATTTGTATAGGCTTTTGTATCATATTCATGACAAGGCCAGGTTGAGATGGTTTGAACATGTGCAGAGAAGGATAATGACCATATTGGTAGAAGGATGTTGGAGATGGAGCTGCCAGGCAAGAAGTCAAGAGGAAGGCCAAAGAGGAGATACCTGTATATGGATGTACTAAAAGAGGACATGAAGTCAATTAGAGTGAGAGTAGAAGATGCCAAGGATAGAGTTAGGTGGAAAAAGATGATCTGCTGTGGCGACCCCTAATGGGAACAACCAAAAGAAGAAGATGATTCATAACAAGTCTGAGATGCCTGATAAGTTAGAGACTTTCAATGTGGCTTCTTATGACTGCTAACGTTGTTTGTGCATTATCAGCCAAATTTATGGCCTGCTCTGATACTACCAGCATTGAGTTTTTGAAACCACAAAGGCAATGTCTTACTCAGTGCAATCAAAAGTCAATCAACCTATCAATGCCAGCTACATAGGAGGATGTCAGGAACATGATGTCAATGAGATAACAGTTAAGGTGTATATGTAGAGTCAGGCTCATAATTATAATGTAGAAGGATGCTATAAAAAGATCTCAGCATGCATAACTGAAGGTTATGGCTTCTCAATTTCCACTTACTACAGTATGGGAAAAAAGCATCTTTCTGTATATAAATTGTTTGTTTATGTGCCCTTAGATTTCTCTAAAATGGAGAAATAGAGAAGACAAAGTGAACACTGTCAGAATACATGTGTGTCCAGATCATTCAATCGATTAAGAACCACTCTATGTCAAACTAATGCAAGATTGTTCACAAAGAACCAGAAATCATTTTGATTCTTTAATATATGTTAAATATTCAGTCAGATATATAATGTGCTCTTACAATTTTTGTTGTTGCTGTTGTTCAGTCGCTAAGTTGTGCCTGGCTTTTCATGACCCCTTAGACCACAACATGCCGGGCAATCCCCGTCTCCACTGTCTGTCTGCCAGAATCTTCCCAATCTCATGCCCACTGTATCTATGACACTATCTACCATTTCATCTACTGCCATCCCTTTCTCCTTTTGCCTTCAATCTTTCCCAACATCAGGATCTTTTCCAATGAGTTCTCTCTTCTTATTTGGTGGCCAAAGTATTTGAGCTTCAGTTTCTGCATCTAGCCTTCCAAAGAATAGTCAGGGTTGATTTCCTTTGAGAGATCTTACAGTACATAGGAATAAGTCAATGTGGGCTAGCTGTACTTAAAAATAAAAAAAACAAGCATCAAAGGAATAAGAACAAAAACACCTCTTGCACAGTGCCCAGCTAAGCAGATTTCCTGTTTCTGTAAAATGCTTTATATGTGGAAGTGTTACACATTCTATGGTGATTGTGGCAATGACAACACTAGTACAGAATGAAAGCCAAGATTAAAAAAAATGCAATTATTTCCCAAAGTGTAAAAGAATGAGAGAGTAAGAATAACTCTCTGGATAAACTCTTGAAAGAAGCTGCCATTCATTATAGCTGATAGAATTGTTCAAAGAGATTAGCCCAGCATATTGCAAGCTCAGGGCGAATAGACAGACGAAAAAGCACGGATGGAATTTTGAACCAGGAAAAAGATAGAAAGACAGAGACAGAGAGATATATGAAGCGATTCCAAAATTAACTATATGCTTTCAAACATGGCATAATAGAAGCAAGATGTGCCATGTCAGTACACCTCTTACACCTTAAGGCAGGGTGTCTCAAGGCCTGGGGGCCAAATCTGGTCCATGGGTTGCTTAGATCCGGCCCTGGGATCGCCCTAAACAAAGAAGGACTGGCCCATGGTGTATCTGCCAGTGAAATGGAGCTTGCGAGGGCCACAGGCAGCCCTCCCGAACTCTGTTTTTGCTGGCAGAGGGTTTCAGGAGACTGTTGCAGGTGAAAATGATACTCAGGAGCCTGTTTTTGCTGGCAGAGCACTCGGGCCACCACAGGCACTGCTAAGACAAGTAACATTGAGCTGGCCACGCCCATCCCAGCCCCCTGAGGTTAAATACAACCCTGATGTAGTCCTAAATGAAATTGAGTTTGACACCTCTGTCTTAAGGGAAGACTTTATGAGTGAGAGGGAGGTTGAAAACAGTTATACTAGAAGACATTCATTTGGGTTGGCTGGTCAAGTTAAAAGCTGGAAAAAAATTCTACATTTGGAAGTACAAAATCGGTGGGCAAAGAAACAGGTTTTATTTAATTCAAAATGGACTATCCTTTGCCACAGAGCTGTATATTTCTGTTAAGCTCTTTTTCTCTGGTGGCTGAAATATTTTTTTAATTAAAATTGATGCCCAAAATGTTATTTCCTCATTTTTGAGGTGGAAAATACACAACAATTAAAGAACTTGAAAATAATTGAAAATAAAAAGTAAAATGTCTACCCTCCCACCACCTCAGAAACAAAAGAAAATCATAACCATGTCTCTTTTTCATTGTTATGTGATTTCTTGCAATCCCCCCAAATTTAAGTGCTGTCTGAAGAATCAAAAGCTCACTCCTATTCGGTGCTCTTCTTCTACTGAAAAGCCTTCATGAGGTGCAGAAAGAAGATTCATGCTGCATAGTTTTCCACAAATTCTTAATTTCTCTTCTTTTCATCTAATAAAGAGGAAAGTGTATGCTACCCTTCTCTTCTCCCACTCTACCCCCCAAAAGGTGCATTGGCTTATAGTAATACATTAAGAAGCAAAAACAAAACAAAAGTAAGTTATTTCATTACTGCATTTCTTTCTTCAATAAATTCAATTGTCATCTTATTGCACACATCCTTGAAGCTCACAACCTGTTCTTTTTGTTTTTCTTTTAATGAGTTTTTAAAGCTTCTTTCTTCTATCAATTTGCATATTTAAAACATTTCATTATAGGTTTAACTTGATCAACTCAGTACTGTCTTTAACTGCCAGGCCAATGGCTTTATTGCTTTACTCTGTTCTCTTACAGAGCTGATTGGTTCCTTCCAGCCAGTGGTGGGACTGCCTGGTTGTACTGGTTCTAGCAAACTAGTAGTGGCAATGAGTATTTGGTCCTGCCCCTCTCTGCCCTATCCTGTCCTATATCCCCTTTTTTTCTTTCTAGCTCAGCTAAATCACATGGCACAGCTGTTTTCTGCACCTCCATAGCCTTCCTGCTCACCCAGACTGCCTCTAGTAAGCTCAATAGCTGCAGTCATGAAGCTGTACAGTAGCATGGATGATGCTACCACCAAACTGGTAGTAAAACTGGTTTCATCCCACCACTGTTTCCAGCTGACTAATGGGGAAATACTAGGAATGACCATCAACCAGCCCTTTGCCATGCTTTACACAATGAGGAATAAATGGGTGGACAACAACCAAGCCATTCCTTTGAATGACTGTGCAGTAGGGTGACCAAAAACCTTTTCTGATGAATTGTACTCAAAAGCATAAGCTTTCTTGAACTACACCTCACTTCATCAGCTTTATGGAATGGCTAAACTAATGTAAGGTTTAAAGAGGGATGAATTGTTGCAGGAAGGGAAGACAGCTTAATTATGCAAATACGAGTTACATATGACAGATTACTAGAACCGTATCAATTAAGCATTGTAATATGTTAAAGTCTATTGTGTTTGTGGTGACCTTTAGAGATAGGCTGAAAGCTTTTGATGTACAGTGATATTCTCTCTCACTCAATCTTGTTTTGAGGCTCTTTCTTCCAAAACGATTACTTTGAAATCAACAATAGAGTATTCTGGGAGGTTGAAATTCTTTAATATTATTTTGTCCTTGTTTTGAGCCCAGCTATCAAACTTGTGTCCATTAATTCTTTTGCACAAAATCTGTCTTATTTGTCCTGCATAAAATCCAGAGGGGCATTGCCATCAGATAGTGAAATATTAGAGAAAGTGTGTGGAAAGGCACTTCTAAAGTTGTATACTTATGATGGTGTCGTTGGCATAAATGTATGGGCAAAGTAGACACTTGATTTTGTTGCAGGGTTTTTTTTTCCTGTTGCTTGTGAGAATCTGTCTCAAATGTGAGGTTATCTGTATGCAACTATGGATCTTCTTCTTCTTTCAGCTGTTCCCGTTAGGGGTCACCACAGCAAATCAACTGCCTC
>JANHFJ010004219.1:45892-55999 GCA_032468195.1 Cerberus rynchops | reverse complement strand
CCCAGAATTCCTGAGCCAGCCATTCTGGGAGTTGAAGTCCATGAGTCATGAAAGAGCCAAGGTTCCCTACCCCTGCTATAGGGCATATAAAATTTTGACGTAAACCCAGCACCTTGTTGCCTTTGGGGATAAACATTGGGAAGTACAGAAAAACAACTAAGAAACAGCAAATCGAGTACATCGAAAGTGGATGTTAACAGAAGAGGACATTTAGGGAAGCAACCAAAGGTCTCTCAGTCACATTTTGTGCAGGCTATAAGCCCTTTGGACTGTCACCCTTGCTGAGGTCTCTTCTGTGAAAGCTGGCACACCACTCTTTCTTACTGCTTTAATGCTACACAAATTAAAGCAATTGAGGGGACCCTTTTGCTTTGCTTCCCTTCCACTGAGGATTCACTGTTAAGTATCAGGTGCTGCCTGGAAAAGCGTCACTAATGGCTCAGGTGCAGGGAGGCTGAGAAAACATAGGCAGGTGCATGGCATGGTGGAACCCAGGTGTGGAGCTTAATCATTGTCTATCCTCTGGGCTAGCAGCCTGTCCCTTGGGCTATAAGGTAGGACATGGCTTTAGTGCTCAAAGAGACAGAGGAGCCTGGAGAAGGAATGATGAGAAATATTGTCTGCCTATCCCTCATCCATCTGTGCTTGTGATCCCTCAGTTGGGCTAACAGTAGCAACTGGGCTACACATTTTAACAAGAAAATATTGTGTGTAGAAGAAGAGGTTAAACACTTTCCCAGCCATCATGATCAGGAGTATAGGAATTCCTTGGGTTGTTGCTTTTAAGAAAAATGCATGCTCAGTTCTGTGTTTGCTTTAGTTGTCCTTGGTAGGAAATGAAAGTATTTTTTTTCCTGTATGAGTTCTGCCCTTGTGGGGAAGCACATGTTTGATAGCAGAATATTCATGTACAAAAATACATTATAAGGGATAGTCAAATCCTAGAATCTAGTTAAGTACTTTCTACCAGTAAAAGATTGAATTTAGCTAGATGCTAGGCTTTATCTATCTCTTTAACATATTTCTTGTATACATTAATCTTAACCCTATTTTTGCACCATGCTCCTTCACTTTCGTTGCCTGAGCTTCTGGATCATTACAGTACTATCATAAACATAGTGTAGGTTATTTATTTTTTTCCTTACAATTTTAAAACACCATTTTGTTCCAGTACAATTTCCCTCAATATACATTCATATATTCATATATCAACAATAGTCTGTTTACCACGATGCGGTCAGAAAACGTTTTCGCTCTCTGAAGGCAAACACAGAAAGAATGAGGAAAAGCTTCTTTCCATAGGCAATACGGACACTAAATCAGACACCACAAGAACACTAAGGATTATAACAGGAACTACGATTGTTTACATATAGACAAAGTACCCACCTTCCTAACTACCTCCTTTCATCAACTTATTCCCAACCTATTTCCTACCCTCCCATTCTGCCCTAACTTACCTGTGGTCATGAATGGCTGCGTAAGCGTTTCACTGCATATTGTACCATGTATGATTGTGCATGTGACAAATAAAATTTGAATTTGAATTTGAATTAATACCAGAATGCAGGGCTATCATAGGAACTGTTAAGGTACTATGCAGAACCCTCAAACTCTCAGACCTATTTTAGAGGATCTGAGATTGAGAAAGATATGTACTACCCATAGGGGTGAGAATTTTTATGTTTAATGTAATTAACTTTTGAAGGAATATCTTAAATTCAGCATTGTCTTTTAGAAAAATTGAATATATCATACTGTTTTTTAATAGAAGTAATCATTATTACTATGTACATATTATATAGTACATAATTCAAATTCAGATTCCAAAAATGATACTTGTGGCCAGATATACACAAGAGTAATAAGTCACTCTAGGAGTCAGAACCAAGCCTGTCAAAGCTTTAGAGCAAAGTTGTCAAACTTGCAGCCTGCAGGCCAGATGTGTCACGTGCTGGCCCCCTGCAACTCTGATTTAATGAAGGGGGAAAAAGTTGTCATACGTCGCGAGTTGACAGCCTTTTTATAGAGCATGGTTGTCCAAACCTTTTGCTTTGCCTGAGTCACATTGAGTGAAGAAGAATTATCTTGGGTCGCATATAAAATATATAATATAGTTAATACTTATAAATTGCATAATGTTAAGAGTTTATTATCAATGAGCCAATGATGAGCCAGAAGTCAGTGGGGAAGCCAGATTCATTTAACAACCGTGTTACTAATTTAACAACTGCAGTGATTCACTTAATAACTGTAGCAAGAAAGGTTGTAAAATGGGACAACTGTCATTTAACAACTGTCTTGCTTGGCAATGGAAAATTTGGGCTCAATTTTCATAAGATAATGCATGCCTGTATACAAGGCAAATTTGTTATTCACGTACACCCTAGAATTTTTGTTCTTTCTCTTACTCCAGTACTAACACTATTTCGGTCATCTCTATATTGTTATACTAGCTATGGCCATTTGTGTATGTGAACTCTATGCCGGCACAAGATAAGTTATCTCAAAAAAATACTTATGTTTCTTCAGTGTGATTTAGCTCAGACTAATTCCATAGGATTAGGGGATTCATTGGTAAAATCATCAACAATCAGGCTTCTTGGCTCACTAAATTAATTATGGGAAATAAATGGAAAAGGGAATCTGGTTTATTTGCATAATTTATGTAGATTGCAGAATTTAGTTTTCCTTGACAAAAACATTTGGAACATGTACCTCTTCTTATGACTGATATCTTCTTTCAAGTACCAGAAAATAAGGAACTCGATAAAATATTATTTTCATGTTGGGGTCATTTTGAGGAAGCAGTACAGTATTTCTTTTTTTAAAAAGAGAACATTACTTGCCAGCATATTGGTCTTTTAAAGACTATATTTGATGTTACAGTTTCCATGTATCAACTGCTGCTGCTTGTCTTTTCCCTAAACTATCCTTGTGCTGATTAAAACTCCATTAGGATTAACTGGTAAATAATTGAAAATGTGAAATTTACAGTCAATCAGATTACATGCATGCTGATATCAGTAGAGGCTATAAGTAAGATTTCAATAGAAAACAATAAAGAAATCAGTATGAATTAAAAGAATATCAATTTTAAAGGCTCTGCCCAACAAATTGAATTATTACTCAAAATAGAGTATCTTCAACTTAATTGTAGTTGCAATGCATTGTGATTGCGTATGCTGTTTTCTGGTGGTTCATTCTTTCAACTAGCCTGGCCTGGATAACTCAGCTTTCCAGAAGCTAGTTACCCTATATGCATTGTTTGATTCTGGGAAGAAGAGGCTGGACGCGATGTTGAAAGTGAAAACAGCTCTTTATTGAACAGCACAAGCATAACAAGAACGATTTAACAGGCACTTTGACAGCTTCTTATAGTCTTTCTAAAAGCGCGCCTTAGCCAATCAGACAGCAGGATTCTCCCGCTCTCTGATTCTCGGCGGCCAGACTTGCTGTCTCCTCTATACCATATATGGGTATAGAATACACTGTATTTCAAAGAGTCAGTAAATATTTCAGCCATAAAAAAAATCAATTCATTAAATAAAAAATACATTAAAATCATAAATGAAATGTTGAAATGAAAGAGCAAAGAAACACAATTTCTGCACCAAAATCAACTATAAACCAAAAGTTTTATCACAGGATTGAAAATGCATATGGTTCCAACATTGTTTTAGAGAGGGGAAAGAAATCCTATTATTTTTACTTTAATATCACATGTTATTTGCGTTTTACAAATAACGCAAGATGTCAAACATATCCAACTCGCCTTCTTCATCCTATTTTTCCCACAATAGAAATCCTGTTACATGGGTTGGATTGAGAAAAAGTGACTGGTCCAAAGTCACCCAACTGGCTTCCATGGCTAAGACGGGATTTGAACTCACAGTCTCCTGTTTTCTAGCTTGATTCCTTAACTAGTAGACCAAACTGGCTCTCATTTTCAGCTCTTTCAAAATTGGTGAGCGTCCCAAACTTCTAATTTCTCTACCATGTGGAATGAGTGCCAAAGGAGGCAGGAAACATGAAAAATAAAGAGAAATAAATCTGTCCTGATAGCTTGATGATTGCATGCCAGCTAGCTCTGTCATTTGTTATATGACAGAACAACAAACTAAAACAAAAAGACCTTGGATCCTTATGGAAGGTTCACACATATCAGAATGTGTCTCTGGATTATTTTTTTATGTCCAAATGATATCATGCATTCCTTTTTCCCTATCTAATTTCTCCCTTCTACTCATTGGACTGCCTCCAAAATAAGTGTGCATAGTATTGAATCTCTGCAGTGAAATTCAGCACAAAGAATATGAAAAACTGTGCTGTTATGCTGCCATAGCTGCAGGCATGACATAGAGTCCTATGTCATTGCCAATACAGCCCCATTGGATAATGAACCATGTTAGTGACCATAGTGAAGGGTAAGGTGGTGTGCCCTCCTCATTCCATATAGATAAGCTAGTTGGACCAGCAGCTGAATCATTTATCAAGACTAACAAAACGATTATGTCAGTCATTACAGCCAAGACAGCAGGCTAGATGAGGAAACCAATGACTGACTATGTGGCATACACACTTCTGCCTTCTGAGCTGAATAATCAAGAGGTCAACAGAAATAGCTGAGAGGTTGCCATTACTGTTTCTCAGCATCTGCTGCCTGAAGTAACCTGACACGTCTAATGATAGGACCTACTCTGTTTAGATGGTTTCTAGTGTATCCACAGAATTCTTGACTAGCAGCATATATTGTTAAAATGCTGGTCTGGCTATTGCTGTGGTTAATAAATCAGAATGGTCCCATCTCTGTCTCTCTGTTTCTCCCTCCTTCCTTTTTTAACCATGTCACAACAAAATGATGAATGAACTGCAGACCAGAGTTGTCTGGAATTGTTAGTGGTACCTGCTGGCAACAAAACATGTATTTGCTAATAAACCACCTGAAGATGGAATGCAGTTGACCATTTGCTCTATTTGGAATGAAGAAAGTATTAGCTCTATATCAACTGGACCAGCTGTGGAATTCTTCATGGATCAGTCCTTGAGAAAAAAAAATGAACTGTTTCCAAAGCAACAATATTTAAAAAAAAACCACAGTATTTCATTTGGAGATAAAATACCAAGATATTCTTCCAATCTGGAATACAGGTTGAATTCAAATCAGGCCAACAGACAGATGCTCCTTGAATAAAATGCCATGATTTTACTGGTTATAGAGAGGTACACAAACATCCTTTTAGAATATATTAATCTTCAAAATGAAACAAAGTCAACTAGAATCAGCTACAATCCCCACTCACATTTGCCGTTCTAAATTTCCTGCAATGCCCCAACATGATACTTCGCTACACATACAGTATGATCCATTTCTTCATCACTGCCTCTACCCTCGACTCATATCAGGGGCCAATGATGTAGCAACAAGTTGGACAACCTTTTAGTGGTGGTAGAGAGAGAGGAATGTATCATTGTTTGGGAATTGCAGTGGCTAAGTTGGTGATGAAAAGTTGGTGAACCAGGATTTTATTGGATAGGTTTGGGCAATTTTCTTGTTAAATTCCAATTTAGGGATTGTATTAAATCCATTTTAAGCCTTACGTTAAGGATCAATATGGGACAATAAGAATCACTCTAAAATAGAAAATTGAAACAGTTCTAATTTTGGTGAGATTCAGGGTAGGATGGATTAGTCTCCATATTTAACTCTCCCTCTCAATGTTTCTGATAGGCCCCTAGACCTGTCTAATGGTGATGCTTATTTAGTTCCTTATATTTGTTTTTTACAATGTATATATTGTCCTTATCATTTCTTTTTTATCTTTTCATAGTATTAATGTCAAATACACCTATGTTTTCTTTCCCAGTGGTTTAAATAAGGCTGACTCCAGGTATTACAGGATGGTAGAGGCACTGCTGAAGAGATAGATCATATTGCATGCACAGGAAAGTATCATGTCAAGGCCTTGCAGGAAATTTAGAATGGCAGATACTAACGTCTTGGTCACTGAAAAATGGGAGATGAACAGAGGTCCTTTATAGCACTTAAGAAGTTACTCAAGCACAAGTAAATAAAAATACTTCATAAAAGTATGAGCTATGGGTAAGATCTAGAGAGATGGTACCTGGATATAGTTTGAAATACAACCTGGTTCCAATTAAGGACACCCCAGGAAGTAATGAAGAAATAAGCAACCATTAAAGCAGTGTTTCTCAACTTCACCGGTATATAAATTCTGGGTTTTGAAGTTCACACATCTTAAAGTTGCTGACACTGAGAAACGCTGTATTATAGCAACAAAGATTAAATTTGGCCAAGTCCATACTAGGGATCCCTTTGTATGTATATGAATTTAAAGCAGCAATAATTTTTGATAGCAGAGTTGCTGATCAGAACAAACATGGCAAACAGTAAATAGGTTTTCTGGTGTTGTTAGACTATGAACAAAAAGGCATATACCTCAAAACTGAAAGCAATATTAAAGGTCATGTGTTTGAGCTGTAACTATAGCTCAAAGTATTGCAGGGGCCAAGTATTTTTATAGCTCTGTTTCCTATCTGCAAATGAAGATGGTTTCAAACCATAATTCTTTCACATTTGATGGATTTTTTTTTCTGAAAACACATTGGTCTTTTAGTGTCATGTAGTCTCTTGTGAGAAACACGATTCAGAGCAGCTCATTCTTCATATCATATCCTTGATCCTTTGGGACTTATTTTACTTGCAAAAGAACAAAAAACCCTTCCACTTGGAATAGTTAAAGACCTCCCATCCAACTGGAACAGGATAGGTCAATTGTTAGTATCTGCTTCATGGCAAAACAGCACAAAAGTAGCAGAACATGCTTTTGAAAAATGCTGAGAATTGTATCTCAGGTTTTGTTTTTGTTTTTTTGGGGGGAAGGGAAGCTGATTAGAGCTGAGTATAGTAGTATCTCTCCAAAATTTACAAGGCCCTCTTTCAAGAACATGCATTGTAATTAAGTTCTCTCAATTTCAGAAGTTGCCTACATTCCCATAAGCCATCTATCAGTTTGGATTGTGGTTTAAGTTCCTAACCACGATGTTTAAGGAAAGACCATGAGTTCATTATTTTGAGCCAGGATAAAATAAGGGGAAATTCCCACTTGTACTTCCATGAACTTCCAACAGAAGGAAAGAATATAAATCTAAATATAAACAAGCACACAAACATCATTGAGAAATAGTTGTCAGTATACTCTTTCTACATTGAATATATTTACTAGAGCTCAGTATTACACTTGAATGCAATTTATGGAAAGTTTAAAATGGATTTTCTCTAATCAAGTTCCTACAGAACTTATTTAGTTTTACTACAGATCTGTCTTGCTTTGCCAGCAGGTTGTAAATAAGCAAGCAAGTATTGTAGATGAAATGTCAGTTAAATGATGCAACTACAAGCCCTATCTTGCCTATCTGCCTAGCATTCTACCTATCTTCTGCAACAAAAGGGCTATGAAAGACTAAAACTTTATAATATGAGGGCTTGTTTGAAATATCTCGGATCTATCTGAAGTCACTTTTTTTGCAAGCATTGAACCAAATGTTATGACATCTGTTTCTTCCTCTTTTCTATCGCCTGCACATGCAGAACCTAGACTGTTTAGTGGGCTAGTTGGGTCTACAAAAATTGATAATGTAAAAAGACATTTCTGCTTATTTTTAATTGCAGAGGTTAATGTACCCTTGATTTACCCAAAATCATGGATAGCAAGCCTTCTATTGCAAAATTCTCATCTGTGCAGAGTTTTCAGGGGGAAAAAAATACCCACAGCATAAACTGTAATTTTGTTATTTCATTCCATCTTCTAGTCCCAATAATTAAGGTTTTGATTAGAAGTAAAAGATTTCTTTTAGTCACCAAAAGATAATGAATGAAACACTGCCTGTTCATTTTTCTGCAATCAAGAGATTCCACTTATTCCAATGCTATCAAAAATGTAGTTCTCAAAAGTTATTGTTTTTCCCGTTGAGTTCCCTGGTGAGATAAAGATCAAGTCTAGTCTTAGTGTAGGACAGTTTTATGCATTGTTTATATCTGCAGAATGATTCATATTATGTGTTGCCAGAAAACAAAGTCAATAACTTCTTCAGTCTTTAAACAGCCCATTTAAATTGCAACCAACATCTGTTGCGGTTAAATTGTATTATTGCCTGGCCAGTGAGTTTGTAGTTGAAATAATCCATTTTCATTCTGTGAAGTCATGTATATAAAGTATCCAGCAACAAATTCTTAAGATAATAAAGAGGATGTCCGGCAGCCAGATGAATGAACTCAACTACAGTGGCAATGGATGCCCTGTGGGAGTACCTGAAAGATCAGGTCAAAGACAGTTTATCATGGAAAAAATATATCCATCTGGTTTCTATAAGTAAAAAAACAACTTTGATGTCACATAATCTATCAATCAATCTTCAAGGAAAGAGGAGGACAGGTCTTTGCAGTATGTCCTGCATGTGAAGCAAACATCCACCTGTGGTTTTTTCACAAAAGGTCCCTTGTTGTCTCTTTCCCTTGTTGAGACCCTTGTTCAACAAGGTAAACTAAAAAAACCAAAGATATGAATGCTAATGCTACATATATTTGTAATATTACAATAACCTTGCAATTTTACAAAATCTTGCAAGTCTGAATGTGCTTTCTCCCTCCATCCCTTTATCTGTGTGATATCAGAGAGGATCAAATCTGAGCTGTTTTATCAAATTAAATTTTGGCTTCGGACACATCTTTTTTTTAATAAGACCATCTGTGATGGCATGTTGTCAGGTTTCCAAGAATGGAAAGAAAAGCAAGAGTTTAAATATTTTGTGTGAACGAAAGAGGATGAAAACAACTGCTCCCTAATAATTCCCAAAGTACATATTTTATGGTGCAAATTGTCTACCTTAGTTTGTTGTTAAGATTTCTTTCCATACATGAGGAACAATAAAGAAACCTGCTTAGAAGAATCATAATGTGCCTTTCTTGGTTTTTGGAGCTTGATATCATCACCTTTAACCTGTTCTTCAAGGTTATTCTTACTTCTCATTACAAAAAGTCGAACTGATAAAATAGATATTATAAAGATCCTAACCCAATGCAGAATCAAAATCAGATTTAGGTTTACAATCACTAAATCATATAGGTTTAGAAAAAGCCCTTTAATATTCCAGTGTCCACAAAGATATTTTCAAGATTATCAATGGAAAAGAAGGGGACAAAAAACTTAACTTCCTCCTGTTAAATTTCTCAATGGATTTTACATTACAAATGAATACTCAGCTTAGAAAGATGAAATAAAGACTATTGATGGAATCCAAATGAATTTCACATATCTGTATGTGTTGGCTTTTTAAGAAGCAACAACAGAAAAGATTGAATGCAGCTCACTAAGCATGCCACAATGCAAACACATAGAGGCTTGTCTTTATTTCATACCAAGCTTTGGCTTCTCAGCAGCACTTCCTGCTCTTAATTATTGAGGAACTGGTAAGGAAAAGCTGGCAGGACATGAAGTTTGGCACCTTTCCTGCAAAGCACACACCTGCTTCCAGCCTAGATGCTTATGTAAGCCTCAGCTAGAAAAAGACTCCAAAGGAGCAAGCATAGGGGAAACCATCTGCACACTGGGATGGATGCCAGATTACAGTTTTTATTTATGAGAACAGTTTCCATTCTGGTTATGGATGTTAAAACTGCCGGAGGATTCAGCCCTCCTGCCACAAGTTCCTTATTCTGCATGAGGTCCCAGTTCTGAAAGCTAAATACAATTCCAGATTTGTACTAGAACTCTTTCACACAAACACACACACACACACACACACACACACACACACACACACTCACTCACTCACTCACTCACTCACTCACTCACTCACATACACACATGTGGAACGAACTGCTCCCGGAGATCCAGACCATTACGGACCTACAGACTTTCCAGTGCGCACTGAAAACCTTTCTGTTCCAACAAGCCGGTCTGGTCTAGTACCATGGGTTGGGGATTTTAATCGGTTTTTAATCAATTTAAATGTGTAATTTTTAAATTGTTCCTAAATTTTTAAATTTTTTATAATCAGTTCAATGGGCCACTAATTTAATTAATT
>JANHFJ010004215.1:197335-209109 GCA_032468195.1 Cerberus rynchops | reverse complement strand
TATTTTAATTGGTTTTTAGATTCAGTGTATATGTTTTTTATCTGCTGTACACCGCCCCGAGTCCCTAGGGAGAGGGGACGGTATATAAATCCAAATAAAGTAAAGTAAAGTAAAGTAATACATAAATGATTGCTTGTGCTATCAAGAGCTTGCGTTCATATCCTGGAATGTAAATCTGTCCTTGGAGATTTACAATCATTAAATGTAAATGAGGATTCTCTGACCATGTTTCAGTTTATCTCAACTCTCAATCATAAACCTTCACCCTGCTCATGGTTGCCGGATGAAACATGTACATCTTTTTGAAGTAGTCTGAACAAAAATTGAAATAGAATATAATTTCCTTGTAATAATAAGGCTTTTGCCATCTTCACTGAGCAGCTGTTATAATGATTATTTTCTCCATTTTTTTTATTTTCAACATAGTTAAAGAAGACCTTGATGTTGTTCTTGGCATCTTTTTACCAACTTCATGACTTTATTTCTACATTTTCAAGATGCCTATATGTGGAATTACTTGGTGACCTTTCTTATTTTCTATCTCTTATATGTATCTCTCTTCATTTTACAATTATCACTAACCTTTTGTGGAAGAACACTGTGTTTTCTTCTGCCTTCCACATTTTTCTTGTGTGTGCTACATCAGATTCTTTATGAAATGGATACAGTGACTAATATAAAATATTATTTATTGTGATTGCCTTTGAGTCAGATTCTATACTAGTCTTTCTAATTTGACTGATGACAAAAATAAGAAACAATTGCAAAGGGAAGAATTTTTCTTCTTTGCTGGAATTGTTTGCAGTTGTGTTTCAGTACCTCATTTTTTCAAGAAACTCCCAGCCATTTTGAGCATCTGTCCCATTAGCTGAAACAGTCAACAGCTAACAACTGTAGTGTTTTATTGGAAAATTTTCTATATTTGTTCTCCTAAACCCATAATGCTTTCTCTAACACTGAAGTCAGCCTTGATTTTGACAGCTAATTCTCAGAGATCTCATGTGTAGAGTCTTTTTCAGTTCCTACAGAATTCATTTTGAACAAGTCTCCTGACAAAATGGCCACAATTAGGAGACTATAAGGAGGTCTTCAGGGCTGGAGAGGAATGGGCTAAAAAGGTTAAGAAGATAGTAGTAATCATACAAACATGAGGTGGAGCTTCAATTCATACCATCCTGTTTTTTTATCCTCCTTTCAATGGATATAATTAGGTCTTTCCACACTGGGTATTCAATAAAAAACTGTGTGAACTTTTTACCTCTCATATTCCTAGAAAACAGCACATAGACACATAAAAAGGTAGGTACTATAGTAACTATAAGCAATACTAAGCTATTGATCTCATAGATAAAATTTGCAGTTGGTCTTCTATCTCATGTAGTAGATTGAACTGTCTCCTTAAAAGTGCTATATATTTGTGTAACACAATACATTCTTAAACAGACTCCACTGTCTTGGCAATATTCCATTTCTCTATCTAATCCCTAGGATGATTATTTTGATCATTGCCTTTCTTTACTAGTTCATTGGTTGGACCAAGGGACAGCACGGTGGCTCAGTGGTTAAGACATTAATCCTGTTAGCTGGAAAGCTGGTAGCTCATGTTTGAGACTTGAACAACCTGTGATGGGATGAACTCCCATCCTTGCCCCAGTTTCTGCCAACCTAGCAGTTTGAAAGCATGCAAATGCCAGTAGATAAATATGTACCACTTCCATGGGAAAATAACAGTCTGTGATGTCATGCTATCTGCATGATTTCAGAATTTTTTCAGATACCACTAGCTCAATGACCCTGAAATGGAGATGACTACTGACCCTTGTAGATGGTAACAACTAGCAGAATAAAATATGCAGGGACTCCTTTACCTTTTTTTTAATTAGCTAGACCACTTGACAGAAAAATACCAACTTTTATTGGTATTGAATATTTAACAAACCAACAAAAAAGTCAAGGTTTTCATAAATTTAGCTGTCCAAAATGAAAAGGGAAAATGACATTGGGCAAGAACAATATACTAGATAGAAGGGATTTTCCTGTCATGTGTACAGTAGCCAGTGTGCACAATGGTGTTTGCCTATAAGTAAATTAAGCAGAGAAGGCAGATCACACAATAGTACTCATTCCAAAGATGGTTTGTTTAAAATTACTTTTGATGTCAAGCAAGAAAAGACAGGAGAAACTTATCTTTGAAGTGGACTGCAGAAAGATTGAGACATGCCTGTGCTTTATTATATAATATGTTTAATTGACTGGCCTCATACTATGATAAATAGGATGTGTGGATGACCTCTTTGTCAATAGAATGGGAGCTCACTGCTGGTTCTGTTTCACAATGCATTTCCATTCTTCTATTCTCTCCTCTGCCTTGCCACACCTAAATCTGGAGTATTCTGTAGGATTCTGAGCTAACTGCCTTTTCCCCAAAATGTCTTCTTTCTCCTCCATTTATTCAATTTTCTTTTGCTTTATTTACGAAAGGACTGCTTAATCTAGAAACCTATATTTTAGAAGCACTACACAAAACCTTCTTTATTGCTTCCTTTACCACTGCTTACCTAAATCTTCGACTGCTGATAATTGAGATTAGTTTATACTTAGATTCATCTCTTCTGGTTTGGAAAGTTTTTACTGTATTATTATTATTATTATTATTATTATTATTATTATTATTATTATTATTTATCTGGTGACTGAAAACTAACACTTTTTTATTTTTTGTTTTTTTTGAACTGACAATATAGGGTGCCATTATTTATTTCTTTATTATTTATTAAATTTATATGCTGCCTATCTTGCTTGGAAACAACTTTAGTTGCCATATAAATATATCAACATTATAGCAATGTTATGATAAAATATTTGAAATCAATGAAAATATCATGGCAAATCAGCATAGAGCTGCTCACACAAGCAGAATGCTGTTCCTTTGTTCTCACCACAGTATTGTTTTTCTGTGATCAGGAAAAATATTTCTAATACTTGATGATACATTTCTTTCTACTGACATTCTGATTATTTTACTTCATAGTGGATTGTTTGCATTTCTATTTGAGGAATAGTCAACAATAATACATTTACTATAACACTGTTGTAGCATAACACCACACCCTAGTATTGCAAATACCATAAAAATGCAAAGTGCAAGCAAAAGTCTACAAAACTGGCACAAAGTTGGATGATTTATGTGTATAATGGCAGTGAAGAAAAAGCAAGGCATGGTTTAGAGGTAAACAGTTCACTGAATAGACAGCTAAGAAGAACAGAGTCAACTTTATGGGAGAAGGATAAAATGCTACAAACTATTATTTACCATATTAAATTCTAAATTTACATGTGCCATATTTCTAAATTAAGCTATCTAACATGCAACTACTTACATAAAGTCTCATATTCTTAAAGAATATTGATCTATGTCCAGTTTAACTGAACTACAAATGTACAATATAAATAAATAAAAACTGTATAAAGTATTAAAAAGCCAATTGTAACTTAAAAGGGTACTTACCTCCCGTAAACTAATTTTGACAGGGTAGATTATATTTGAACCATCTCTCTTGAAGTGGGGATGCAATTTATCTTTAATAACAAACACAATATCAGCTGGGATGGTGCTGGGTGTTTCATCACCCTCTTTGGGGAATGTAATTTTGGTACCTTCTTTCCATCCTCTCTTAATATCAATTGTAAGGATTTTATCTTCTGTTCTTACACTTCTACCATCTGGATTGAGCCTTTTTCGGGAAATTCTCATTCTTTTTGTACAGCCCTGATAAATCTCTTCTAATGATACTTTCAGTTCATGAATAACAGGAGGATCTTGTTTACGACGGGGTTGATTACCAACCGTGTTTCTTTCTCTTGGAAATCCATTCACACTAAAAGTAGTAAAGGAACCAAATGGATCGCCATCCACCTCCATATCGTCAGTGTCCCGGCCACTAGGCATCCTTCTGCCAAAGAACATTTCAAAAGGGTTTGCGCCACCAAAAAATGCTGCAAATGTAGCATGTGGGTCTCCATGAAAAGAATAACGGAAAGAACCTCCTTGACCATCTGGTCCACCAGCCCCTCCTTTCAAACCTACCAAATACAGAAGCATAAGAAATAATAACTAGCTTAAATAATTATATTCATTAATAAAACAATATTGGGCTGTAATCCAGAAAATAGGAAATCAAAATGGCAAGATGACGCGGGCAGATAACTCTGTCCTTTTAATATTTTGTCTTTTATCAGTTTGAGAAAAAATAATTTGTGTTTCTGTGACATCAGTGGGGAGAACTTGTAACAATTATACTCTTGTTTATATAGGTAGGATAAACTGTAATGAACATAGCACTATTTCTACTTAAACAAACATAGAAACCCAGAATTAGTGCCATGTTAGTTTTACAGCAAACAGACTCCTGTAGAATTTTAACAATTTATATAAACTTTTAGTTTATATGGGCTAACATTTAGTTTAAGGAACTTAATGTTAGCCCATATCTTAGCCCATATCTTGTCCTGTCTTGCAAAAGACAAATTATATGCATACATAACTGCTAGAATGTGGGAGAAAGGAAAGGAAGTAAGTCATGAAATAATGAGAGAAATGCTTTAAATATGATCAAACATAAAATATAGTTGGGTGGATCATAGCTATTCTTTCACTAAATTGTAATATCTTAAGGAATTCTGAATCTCTGTGTTTAATCCACAAAGAAATTAAATCTCTGAATGAATATATAGGATTGAGCAGCTCATCAAAAATACAAAACAGATTTACTGTTATGCATATTTATTGGAAATAAATCCAACTGAATTTTAGAAATAAAATTATTGTGAAGAGAAGTTCACAAAACACTGATGTATTGCAAACCAGTGAGTTTTATAAGATTTTACAAAGTTATGCTACCACACTTACACAAACTTCAATTATTTTAAGCTTGCTTATCTGCCTACATTATGACACCCACCTACATTCTGTGATTAATTTCACCCACACATCCTTCCTAAATTTAACCAATTTCTCAACTTTTTGCCATATCTTTAAATTACTTAAATAAATGGTTTGGATAAAAGGTATTTTAACTCTGCAATTTTTTTTTAAAGCAGCCTTAATAAGTTACCTGGTCTATATATCTCAAGCCAATAGTTGTCACAGTAGGTGTGGTCACAAAATATGAATTTACCAGAAGGCTTACACACTTCCAAAATGTTCTATTTTTAACAAATGGATAATTACTATTAATGTTTGCTTGATATTTTTAAACGTTCTTTTAGACACAGACATACTGTAATATGAACTGTGATATATACTAAGAGGGCACTTGTGGGAACATTGGTTTTCATTGGCACCATATTCGTATTGTTATTCAAGATGGTAGTGTCTAATTCATCAGGATAACTTTACTGAGCTGTCACTGTATTTTTCTTTTACAAATTATTTACTGAAATCCAAACATTTCCATATTCAGAGTATTTGGATTCTGTAGAATTTACAATTTGCACATATGTGAGACTAGACAGCAGACAAACATTTCGCCTCAGAAAACATATCTTACAAATCTCTGGAGAAAAAATAGGCATCTAACATATAGTAAGTCTGTAAAGTCTCTTAAATATTTTTCTTTTAATGTTGAAGTAACTTATTAAGCCATTTATTTTTCTGATATAATTTAGAGAATTTTAAAAATTTATGATAGTGAATGTCCTATGCCATTCACTTTGGTTATGAAATTAGACTTTCAGAATATCAAGAAAAAATGGATTCACACATATATACAGTATATAAATCATCACTTATTACTCCGCATCCTATGTGATGCACACCATTATGGCTTAGTTTAAAAATCATTATTAAAATAAATGAAGACATATCATCATGCGTGAACCCAGCTTACACTGTAAAACTTAACAGGAGTACGATGAACCTATAGGGCTATCTAAATTATGAACGTTCAAATTACCAATATTATTTGATGTTTATTTAGAACAGGAACAAAATTGATTTAAGCCTAATCTTCTTCATGGGTGTAATCTAAATCTGGATCCATCCCAATGCTAAAAGGTTTAAAATGTATTATGAATTTTTTTTTTACTTTGCGGTGGATATTTCAAAGACTAGTTTCAGCCATATTTTTGAATAAGTGTTTATTTATAAAAATAGGATTATAAATATTCTAAATATTTTAGTCCAGGCAAGCTATGAAATAAAATCTTAGTACATTTATACCTCATGTTCTGGTGTCAGAATAATAAAACTTTAATTTTGAAGAGATAGAAAATTCAATACCAGTCGTCCTCAACTTACAGCCATTTGTTTAGTGATCATTCAAAGTTACAAAGGCACTGAAAAAAGTGACTACTTTTCACAATTATGACAATTGCAGCATCCAATAGCCACATGATCAAACTTTAGGCACTGACAGCTGACATGTATTTATGACAGTTGCACTCTCTTGGTGTCTGTAACCATTTTTAACCTTCCTAACTGACTTCTGATAAGCAAAGTCAAAGGGAAAGCCAGTTTTGCTTAATGATCATATGATTCACTACCAACTGAAGTGATTTGCTTAACAACTGTAATAAAAAGGTCATAAAGTGGGACAGTAGCTGCCCTGCTTAGCAATGGAAAGTTTGAGCTCAATGATGGTTGTAAGACAAGGACTACCTGTACATGAATTAATAATCTCTGATACAAATTTTGGGTAAAAGTATTTCTTAAAGCAGTGAGTTTATTGCCTTGCAAACTACTCTGGCATAAGCTATACCTGATCACTACAGTAAGTATCTCAACAGCTGACATAACTGTTGATCACATACTCTTTTTCTCTTTTCATTAACCTATGATACGAGATCAATTTTGACAAAAGATAGTTTGGCTGCCTCTTTGTTTATTATTGTACATTGTGATTACTATAACAATTATCTTTTCTGCTGGTTTTATCATGTTCGAATAGTGCATAAAATAATATGTCAAAATGGTTTAAAATATGCATTCTGAAGTATGGCTTAAGTATACATTATTAGCACTCTTCCTGCTTATTATATGCATTGTTTGTGAATGGAGTGTTTGTTTATTAAGCCTTGGCAACTGAAGATGTAGAACTAAGTAAAGGATGCCAGGTTTGATAAACTATACCATGTACTTGGCAGAATGATGCTTCCCAAAATAGATAATGGATTGATTGTGCTCAAAACATATCAATCCCATTTCTAATTAAAAGGAGTAGTAGATTAACAGTCTATCCATGATCTGAACAACAGTTAATCTCAAACTCTGACTAAATTAACTCATTAGATAATGTCCCTAATGCTATACATAAAGATATTAGGAACATTGACTCATGATTTTAAAAATAAGATTGTCAGCATATCAAGGTCTTATACATGGGAGAATACAGGGAGGAAATACTTAAATTATAAATTATTACTTAATTTGAAGTTTACATAAACATATGCATTTAGTTTCTTATAATAATTAAATATTGATGCATTTTAACTCTTTATGTTTTCAACCCATCATATTCAATATATGAATATTTCTATCTCATTTGAGGGAACACAGGACTGTAATGTCAAAATAGCAAGTTCATTAGCAGAACAAAAACAACATAATTAGCAGAAGAAAAACTATTTCCAAATCTTAGATTTTGAAAGATAAAGGCAGTAGCTGAATTCTAAAAACTAGGTCTCATTCCCTTGATACATTAATAGCTAGAAAGGAAGTTGAAAACTTGTCCTGGTATTTTTGTGACAACAGGCAAATTCTTTCCTTTTTAGATAAGATTCCAATGTAAGCCTAGTCTGGACACCTGGACTCTGGTTCAGAAATACCATCATTCTATTTCAATCCTATTTTAACAAAAATAACATACATTTTAGTTTTTGTTACTATAAGAATAGGACAAAATAAACCAATTCAACAACTATCAGAGCCAAAAGCAGCTTAATATTCCTGAAGTTCTTGCAACCGAAATTAAGAATGTTAACCTGAATAATAGAAAATCAATTAGAAATTTCATAAACAGGACTTGCAAATGTAATAAATGTATAGGTACTGAAATATAATTTAGCTAAATTCTCAGTTTTACCAGCCAAATGCCCATTCCCATTTGATTTGAATTAATTATATGCAGCATAAATGTTATTTCTATTAATAGCTAAAATGAAACTACAGAAATTATATTACCTTCTTCTCCAAACTGATCATAAATTTCTCTTTTTTTGGGATCACTCAATACCTCATAGGCTTCTGCAATCTCTTTGAATTTTTCTTCTGCATGGGGAGATTTATTCTTATCTGGATGCCATTTAAGGGCTTGTTTTCGATATGCTTTCTTGATGTCTTCATCAGATGCTCCTTTTTCAATTCCAAGAACAGAATAGTAATCCTTCCCCATTTCAGTGTTTAAAAAGTATGCTTTCTTTTGTTTAGGAGTTCTGTGTCTCAGCTATGCAATGTTCCTAAAAAAAATTAATAAGAACTGTAGTTCTGTTAAGCAGCCAGAAGACTGTTGCCACCTTCTCCTTCTCCTTGATCACTTTGTACAAAGATTGAACTGGTAAAAACACTGCCACCCAGAGCACTCCCAATTACACTACGTGTCTCTGCTCTTTCTAGAACAGCAAATGTTATACGACGTCATTTCCCAAGCTAGCTACTGCCAAAACTCTGCCGTGTTCTATCTTTGTACATTTAACTGTTCACTGACTAACTTCATATGAAAAAATATTTTTAAAACCTTAATTGTGGAATTTTGTAACCATTTAGTATTGTGTGGATGGGAAATTACAGATATAGGCTTCTTTTATATATTTATTGTAAAAAATGTGCTACAGGGAACCATTTCTTAATATTTAAAATAAAACTGTTGATTCTACTAGTAGTGAGAAATAGTTTATGGGACTGAGAGTGAAAGGTGGTCAGTTTAAAAAGATTTCAGAAAATACACAAAGGAATTGTAAATTTTAATACTTAAAATATTTGTCCTCCTACATTGAATATACAACCCTTAATTCAATTCATTTAAAAATGCATGAGCAGCAATAATTGCCAGTGGGGCAATAGGGACAAGCCACGTATATGCCAGAATTAGACAATCAGGTATGCTCCAGAATCATGTGCTTTGTGAGACAGCAGCTATGCTTGCCTGTCACCAAGATCTTTAGCTATCTGCAAGCACCTCTCATCGGGAAGGTAGTTTGTAGAAGTAGGGAGGTAGCACTAAGAAGTATTCAACAGGAACAGCTGAACCTGGGAAATGGGAGCGGTTAGTTAGAGAATGGGCTGTAGTTTGTGAGAGCAACCCAATGGTGAACTATAAATGGTTGGACAGGAAAAAAAAGAAGACGACAAATTATGGGTAAAACCACATAAACTTACTCCCTCAAGAAGCAAAAGGGCAAAATGGCAAGCTGTGAAAGTAGAATATTGATAGACGTGTGGATGTGCATGTGTCAGGGTTAGAGGAATTGCAATAAGTGAACCGCAGATTGAAGCTGAAATCAAATTTCAAATTTCATCTGACCTCTGATATATGAGTCTTATTGTTTTAAGAGCATCTTGGGAGCGTCATTTTAAGAGTAGCAAAATTGACTTGATTTCAAGATTGTGACAGAAGGAACCAGATATAGAACATTCAGGAGGCTTGCATCGTAGATTATCTGACTATAGAAAAGTTACCTGATGAGAAAATTTGCACCTACCCAACCTGATGCTAAGTAAAGGTATAACCCTTCTACAGGCATTTCAAATTCTTAGGATTCCTACATTGGATGAAACACTCCTTTTAAGAAATGCCTCCATTGTTGGAACATGGCTTTTATTGATAGCTAGTCCTTATCACAAACATTATAATCCCACCCAGCTGGGAGGAGTCTAGAATAAAATATACAAGGCAACAAACAGATCCTTATCCTCTGATGATGTCTGAAAAAAAAAACAGCAATCAAAACAATTTGAAGTATCAGTTTCCACAATAATGTGACAGCTGAGATCAAGATGGCATAGTAGTCTGTGACAAAATACGTTTCAAATCCTGAAGAATCCTTGTTCTTGAATAAAATTGTGAAAGTAACTTTCGATTTGTTGAATGGAATTTTCAAAGGCAGTTTTAAATTTCTACATAAAGTTGTTAGAGTTGTCCAGGATGGTACATTGATTTCAGTGTGAGAAAACAGCCTATCTGACTGTTCCTTTATTCAAAAAGGTCAGAACAAAGAAAAAATGATCCAAATATGTAGGAAACACTGCTGGATTGCCAGTCATAAATACTTCATACTGGCTAGTAAATGTTGGGGAATCTGTCCTGAGGACCCTCCTTGAACTTCTCCAGAAGGCTTTGCTGGGAACAAAATATCCCCCATGGAAAGCTGCCTATGGAGCCAATTCAAGTTGAGGCAACCTTGACCAAAATGCTGGACTATTACATCATAACATTCTATAAGCTCATGATTTATGCATCTATCTGCTGTCTATGCTGTAATAATGGCTCAACAACTTGTTCTGTGGATAGGAGGTATTTCAAGGATTTATAGCCATGGCCTAAGTCCAGAATTCAGAATCAAATCCTCATCTAATAAAATAACAAGGCTCTCAAGACTGTTGTAAAGCCCTTCATGTATGCCAGACTCAGTGAAGGAAGAACTGTTTAAACTTTTGGAAATATTTTTATTGCTAGCTGGATATTGTAATATAATCTTAAAAGCTTGTCAAAGACAATTCTCATTTATACCTAGTGTAATTAAGGCCAAAAATAAAATACCAAGGGTCATTGTGAATCCATCATTTGGGGAGAAAAATATGCTAATATTTATAAAAGGACACAGAGTCTGGCATTCTTTTGGGTCTCATCAAGGATATATTGGACAACTATCATCTCCACTCAATAACTTTTCTTTTTGTAGGCCAGCAACTACAAAGAGATCTGGAAGAATGGATAGTCTACCCTATTATAATGAAATCTTGGTGTGATTCTGGACATAAAACAAAAATTAGAAGCATTGTTCCATGGCAGTTCAATTTCTTCCTGGAAGTCCTTGATGTATAATTAACCCCAAAATTTCCATTGCTAAGCAAGACAGTAGTTACGTGAATTTTGCCCCATTTTATAATATTTTCCCCAAAAGTTGTTAATTGAATCATTGCAGTTGTTAGATTAGTGATTCTGGCTTCTCTTTTGACTTTACTTGCTATATAAGATGAACAGATGACCTGGGTCACTGCAACAGGCATAAATATATGCCACTTGCCAAGTGCCCAAATTTTGATTACATGGCCATGAAGATGCTGCAATAGTGGCAAGTTTGAAAAGCAGTCATAAGTTATTTCTTTCAGTGTTGATATAATTTTGAATTGTCATTAAATGAATGGTTGTAAGTTGAAGACTACCAGTACATGAGATGTCACAAAATTCAATCTCTTTCATATTTAACATCTACATGTAGTCACTGGGGGAGAAAATCCAACAAATGGGGTTTGGTATATTCATTCAGTATAATGAAATCAGTATAGATTTCATATACTGAGAAATCTAGGTTAACCATCTCAGTTCCAGGCTGTCAAGATACGTCAGGTCTTATCAGGACTCTAAAAATCTTGAAGAAACAGAGTAAGATTTAACCCTATCAAAGTAGAGGGTTTGTGGGTTGAAAAGAACTGAATCTAGGACAATTCCAGCTTAACTATGAATGTAGTTATTCCCCTCTTTAAAAAGTTGGTGTACAATATAGGAGTGTTTCTGTTCTCTCAGCTCCTTTTGGAATAGCAGATTTAAGCTGTGACC
>JANHFJ010004215.1:158375-182026 GCA_032468195.1 Cerberus rynchops | reverse complement strand
TAGCAAAGCAGGATTAGTTATTGGAAAGGGTGGAGAAACTATAAAGCAGCTTCAAGTAAGCTGACAAATTTTATTTTCTAAAATTATATGTGAACATGTAATATTTTTATGATCTGAATGCATTAATTTTATTAAATAGGAGCGTGCAGGTGTTAAAATGGTGATGATTCAAGATGGACCACAGAACACTGGAGCAGATAAGCCTCTTAGGATCACAGGAGATCCTTACAAAGTCCAAGTAAGAACAGATTTTAAACGTTAAATTGTATTTCTCCAAGAGAAATAATTGTAAGATCATTGCATCTTATGTGTACTCATTTTTCTTTCAGCAAGCAAAGGAAATGGTTTTAGATCTAATTCGTGATCAAGGTGGCTTCAGAGAGGTACGAAATGAATATGGATCAAGAATAGGAGGCAATGAAGGATTAGATGTGAGTATCATGAATATTTTAGGCAAATTTGTACTTTAGGCTTCTGTTCATCCTTATCAATGGACAAACAAATTTCTGATTTCTTTCACTAAACCATCTTGATTATGATGCTTTATTCTTTGTTAAATGCAGATCATAAAATTGGCTTTAAAATGCTTAACAATACTGCAGACTATCTAATTTCTCCTTTGAGTATTCTTGCTCAATTGATTACTGTTGACTATAATGGTGTTTTTCCTAAACTTACATATTATATTGATTTGCTTTAAAATTGTTTAACATTTGTTAAAATGTATTGTGTTTCTTAAGGTACCAATACCACGGTTTGCAGTTGGTATTGTAATTGGAAGAAATGGTGAAATGATAAAAAAGATACAGAATGATGCAGGTGTAAGGATTCAATTTAAACCAGGTAGAGTTCCTCCATGGGAAAATACACAGATTGCACGTTTTATCTATAATACTTAAATACTTGTAAAAATACTTATTGCTCTTGTAGATGATGGAACAACACCTGATAGAATAGCACAGATCACAGGACCACCAGACAGATGTCAGCATGCCGCTGAAATTATTACAGATCTTCTTCGAAGTGTTCAGGTTGGTTAATAGTTTAGCCAAGTTTGTAATTAATCTTATAAAATACTGGTTTCCTTTTTCATAACCTTTATTAGTTAGACATGTGTGAACATTTTTCTGTTAAACCTAATTGAGGTGCCTGCAGAGTATAAATGTGTATTTCACTGGTTCTGTGCTTCTACTAGTGATTTTATTCAGCAGTAATGCTTTAAAATCATAGACTGATTATAAACTATGTAATATTTTTGAAACAAAGCCAGTTTCTTGAAGAAAGATAATTGGATATTACAAAGATGCTTTTTCAAGAGGAAACTGGGCTTACTTTGTTTTTTCTTGAAGACATTTCACTTCTTATCCAGGAAGCATCATCTTGGATGAGAAGCAGATGGTCTTTGAAAGCCCAGTTGCCTCTTGGAAAAAAGCACCCTTGGGATAACCATGACATGGATGACTGAGAATCTCCATAGACAAAGCTACTTGGAAATTGGTAGACATAATTTTCAATTGAAAATGATGCTAAAATTGTGTGCTGTGCCATCATCCTTACATTAAGAATCAGTGTGCCATTCCTGTAGGTATCAGAGTTACTTATGGCATTCCCAAATGTTTTTGCATATACCTCACATTACTTTATGACTGAAATAGTGATGTTGTCAATTCATTGGTGTTTTCACTTAATCTCCCTATGTCCCTTGGCCTTAGAATGGCGACAGAAATCTTACAAGCAATAATGGCTTGGAATTATTTATTTATTTATTTATATCCCACATTTACTCTGGGAACTCAGCTTGATGAATTGTATTTGATTTTCATATCATCAGCCTTTCCACAATAGGTTGAGCCAAGAGGTAATGAACGTTCCAGAATTGCCAAGTGAAGTTCATAGTAAAGGAAGGACTTGAACCTATATTACTGTAGAGTTAGTCCAGATTCAAATAGTTAGCGAGCACACTAGGAAGAAGAAAAATCAAGATTGCTATTTTCTTTGGAAAAGTGTTTGGTTGTTTTGGTTGCTTCTGTGAAGAAAAATGACATACTGTTACTTTTATAGAAGTCTTTTATCTATTTTGTTTTAAGGCATTTGTATTTGTTATAAAGACAAAATAGAAATAATGCTTCTGCAGAACACAATATTTTTTCAGTATTGCTAATTACAATTATTTCCACAATTTAGGCTGGCAATCCTGGAGGTCCAGGGCCTGGTGGTCGTGGTAGAGGAAGAGGTCAAGGGAATTGGAATATGGGACCACCTGGTGGACTGCAAGAATTTAATTTTATTGTTCCCACTGGAAAAACTGGATTAATCATTGGGAAAGGTAAAAAGCTTGATTTGCTTTTCATGAGATAGAGCAATAAATAAGCTATTTTTCTCTTTGAGGGGCAGGAGATGGCATTTATCATCGAGTAACTCACTTCCTGGTCCTTGTTGAAGGGACTCCCTGATAATAAAATCTAGTTGCAGAACTTTTGTCCAGAAAACAGTAGCAACTAAGATACAGCAAACTTTACACAGTTGTAGTGTTACTGTCTTTAGCCGTCTTACCCTGAAAGTGATTACTTCTGGAAATGGACTCCTCGTTACAAATAAGCATCCTTCTATCCTACAAATAAAATAATAGGATTTATGATACCTCCATCCTAGTAAAAAGATTGGACCATAGGTAAAGTCTTACATATCCAATAAGGAATTGAAGCACGACCTCACAGCTAACATCGTTATTTGGCTTTTCTTCCGTGATTTCTAACTAGGTGTAATATTGATTGCAGTTAATTTATTTCCGTAAGAGTTTCTTAGAAAACTATCCATTGCTGTTCCTGAAATCTGCGTTGTTTCCTGAATTATAATTGAACATTCTAATTCTTTTCAATTTTTATAAAAGTGTCCCATTTAGCCTAGTTCTTTGGATAAGACATGAATCACATCGGCTGTCCAGTTGTCAACAAAATGAGTGAATCAGCTTTGTAATCTTTGGTTAATTTAAAATAAAATAAAAACCTCATATAATTATTTCAGTTGAAGCAATATTTGAAAATATTTTCCATGTATTTTTCCTCTCATTCCTGCTACTTTGTATACTCATGATACTAGTTTATTGAATGCCTCATACAGAAGATTAAAGTGGAACTTTGGGTTCAGCATTAAAACCTCCCAAATTGAGGACTCTCAGCAACAAACTGTTCTATTTTCAGATACATATGTTGCAAATGTATCTTTGGGCTTCTCTGATTTCTTAAAGCAATTAAAGCTATTCAGAGTTTTCCAGAGTCTCAACTATGAATTGAAACTGTGGAACAGCTTGTGCAGTTGAAGACTACTGTGTAGATGATGACACAAAAATACATGGTTCCTTATCTCCAAGAAATAAAATTAACCAATTACAACTACAAACCAAAAAAAAAGGTTAAAAATCATGCAGAAAATGTTTAAAAGTATACATGCTATATCAGTAATAATATAATGTCGCCAAGATACCATAGTCAGTAGTGGGCTGCTGCCTAGTCGGACTGGTTCTACCAAACTGGTAGTTCTGACCTTCAGTTGGCCCCACCTTTGCCTTATCCTGTTCTATATCTCTTTCTGGCTCAGCTGAAGGCTGAATTTGCATGGCACAGCTGATTTCCACATATCCGCTGTTCTACTTACCGGGGCTGCCTGAGTAGGTAAGCTGCTAAGCTTCAAATTGCTGTGTTTTTGAAGCTGCGCAGAAGGCACACTCGCAAGTGCAAAGCACGCACAAAACCGATTGGAGCCCACCACTGACAATTCTGTTCTCACTTAAAGAGCAAGCAAGGATGATTTTTTGTTGTTATTTTCTCTAATTAAGGTTATAATACCACTTATTTGTAAATTCAGGTGGTGAAACTATCAAGAGCATTAGTCAGCAATCTGGTGCACGAATAGAACTTCAGAGAAATCCTCCACCAAATGCAGATCCCAACATGAAATTATTTACTATTCGAGGGACACCACAACAGATTGATTATGCTCGGCAGCTTATAGAAGAAAAGATTGGAGTGAGTTCTGGAAAACAGTTCTTTATTAATGTTTTTGTCATACAAACAGCTGGTTAAGTACAGAATAGGATTAGCTTTTTAAATTTTGTCTGTTCAGAATACAACTCCGTATTATATTGCTGATCGGTAGCTTTGAACAGTCCCATTTAAAATTGCAATTGTCAAATTTGTTGCCTATTCTTAAAGACTCATGAGAAATTTAAATGGAGGGTTGCTTGTTCTGCAGAGTACTGAATGATGAGAATTTAATGTATTCATTAAAAAGTGTATAATTAAGCAATATGAAATACAGAAAATTAATGGGAAGTGTCTGCATTTTCTGAAATGTCTGTATAGATTGTCTTCAAGTTACAATAGTAATTGGGATTGGGAATTTCCATCAATAGGTAAGACAATCAAAATATGATGTAATGTGTCTGCCTATTTAACAATGGCAATCCCAGCATTCCCTGTTATTGTTAAGCAAGGATTATGAGACATTAAGTGAAATGTCCACACAATTTCTTGATGGCTTCCAACAACCAAAATTGGGGGAAGCTGGCAAGAAGTTGCAAGTCCCAAGCAGCCTGCAAAACACGCAGTAAGTAAGTGGCTGCTGCCAGATGGAAAGGGAGCAAGGGGGTGTATGGGTGGTTGGGGTGGCATAATACAAGAGCGGCAGAGCTTGAGGTGGCAATTGCTGCGTGGGAACATATGCAAGAATCTGGGAGATTGAAGGACTGATCATAACTACTGTTCACTCATTCAGCACAGTCATAACTTTGAACTAGCAGTCATTAACCAAGGACTATATGTAATTTGAGTAAACTTCCCTGTGATCTCTTACGTCTCTGCCCTCATCTGTGAGGGGTTGCAAGGTAAGGAGATAACTATGTTAGAGGTAGTCTTCAGGTTATGACATTTGTTCAGTGACTAAAGTTATAATGACACTGAATGAATGATAGTTCGGACCAATCCTTGAAATTCTGGTTGTCCCAATGTGCTTGTCAATGGTTTGCACTTATGATGGTTGCAGCATTCCACACACACATGACTATAATTTGTGACCTGTCCTAACCACTTTCCACAAGCAGTTTTCCTTATCAACCCACATAGTGTTTTTAAGAACTGTTGAAAACAGGCTATATATTAGAAATGTATATCTTAATTGGTTTATCAGCTTGAAGAAAGAGAACCCTTCTGCCAGTTTTAGTAATAGCCTGTTTGTATCTAGGTGTTGGACTTAAGTCCAATGTACTTAAACTGGGGACTATCTGTACAGTGTAATGTTATACTTGCTATTGATATAGAATAACTTAACTATTATAACTTAACAGGGTCCAGTAAATCCTTTGGGGCCCCCTGTGCCTCATGGACCTCATGGTGTTGTTCCTGGGCCACATGGACCCCCTGGGCCACCTCCTGGGGCTCCAATGGGACCTTACAATCCAGCTCCTTATACTCCTGGCCCTCCTGGTCCTGCACCTCAGTAAGTATTGTACACTTGTAGATTGTAGATATTTGCAGTGTAAGATCTTGTTGAATTGGGATCTGGATTTCATCTGTAGATGCAGTTTTTAAATGTGTTTGTTCTATAATCAAACTCTTAGCATTCACTTTAGAGAGTTCTCTAAGAGAAAGGATATGATTTAACTGAACATTTATTCTGAATTAAAAATATAACAAACTGTTTAATTCATATTAGCTGTGCTATAAAACATTAATTCTGAAGTGTACATATGACGGGATTCTTGTAGGCTTTCTAGGCCAGTACTCTTCTTTATGGAGATAATCAGAGCTTTCTTAGTAGATTGCAGTCTAGCTTTTATAGCAGACTTCAAGTCACCACTAGTAAAAATAGCTATTATAAGTTATTTTACTACTTGATCTAATCATATCTTGCATTTTCATTTTAGTGGACCTCCAGCACCATATGCTCCACAAGGATGGGGTAATGCATATCCACATTGGCAACCACCAAATCCCCCAGACCCTGGTAAGTATAAGTAAATGTATAAATGGTCCTAATTTGCAATGAGATACACATTAATCACATATTTTACTAAAGAAAATATGATGAAACTAAATCATTCATTAAGCCATATTCATTTCATTTTTCCAGTCTAATAGCAAATTAAAACTTATTTTTAATTTAACACGTCTTAGTTATTTTAAGACATGTTTAAGCACAGATAGTTGTGAAAACCCATTCTGTAATTTATGTTTGCACATAATCCTTGACTAACAACCACAATTGGGACTGAAATCTCAGTTGTTGTGTAAAGTGGTCATTAAGCAAGACACCCATTTGATTGCGCCTCTCATCTACTGCAATCTCAGCACTCAACCCTAGTTGTGGTTGTTAAGAGATCTTGCAAGTTGTTAAATGGAGAGAGTCCTTTGAGAGATTCTTCTCGGGTTCAAAATCCAAGCTCCTGAACAGAGAACCACACGTGGCCTGCACCAAACCGCCCTGAGCCTCCTCCACCTTCTTGAGACACCCCATACTTTTCACTATGCTGCCCCTCAACTCTGCTTGGATTTTGGTTTCCTCTTATTTCTGGGAGCTGGCTAAAAGAGCTGCCTATCAAATGATTTCGGCTCCTCTCTATGGAAGAGTACTCCTTCAATGGAATGCAGGAACAGAATTAAAATCTGGCAGAGAAGATTGCAAATGGCAAACACAGGATCGCAGGGGCACTTTACAGCTGGCCTAAAGTATGAACAGTTGCCAAGCACCCAGTTCACGATTGTGTGATGCAATATTTTTGCAACTGCTAGATAATTTTTATGGGCCATAAAGCACTTTCCAATGCCATGATATTTCTGGACTGTCATTACATGAACAGTAATAAACCGAATACCTGTATGTTGAATATTTCAGATAGCCAAAATTCACTCTGAATTAAATATGGAATTAAATTTAGAACCAATGCTTTTGATTTTAAAAAATACCACTTTAAAATATGACTTCATACTTGATCATACAACTAGTGGAATTGCTTTCTGACCCAACCATAAATGTGTTTATTATTCAAAAGAAGGTACCATAGGATTTATTGCATTTCCTCAAGCTTGAATAAGATGCAGCCCAAATCTTAAACAACAGCTCAGTTGCAGAAGTGACATTCACATCGAACAAAACAAAGTAATACTACTTTGACTGAAGAGCAATCCTAGGTACAGGCCCCACTTTGTATTGCTTACATTTGAAGACAGACCTAGACAGACAGACAGATACTAAAACTGGAAATGTTTGTTTCATTATTTGCATGTTGTCATGAACAATTAATGTTTCTGTGTGAAACAGAGTAACTTTTATTTTTGGAGAGTTTATTTTATCTAAGAATGAATATAAATGGCAATTGATCTTAGTGATCTCTTGAGATGTTGAACTAAATGTCATGCATAATTTTCAGGTAAGCCAGCAGACCCTAATTCAGCAGCATGGGCAGCCTATTATGCCCACTACTATCAACAGCAAGCACAGCCACCCCCTGCAGCTCCACCTAGTGCACCACCTGCCACTCAGACTAACGGACAAGGTACCATGCTTGTATCAATATAACAAATATACCAAAATAGCTTTTTTAACAATTGAAATATCTTATTCAAACTTTACAATATTTTGAAAGAATTGTTTTCTTATAATTTCACCAATTAAATATTTGAAGCTTTGTATGTTGTAAGCTGGTTTCAGTACTAAAATCAGTAAGACAAGTCTAAATATGTTTGCAACAGCTAATTTAAGATAAGGCATTAGATTGATGAGAATTTTAACCTAAAGTAGGCTGGGATTTATGAACAATTCCTAATCTTTCTAGTAATCTCCATATCTTTTTCTTACTAGTTTTCTTATATTTCAAGCAGTTACGTTGATGAACAACTCCCAGTATATCATTCTTCTCATAAAATATCCAGAATTCAAGATTTTTTTTTTTTCCCGAAAGTTATTCCTCAGGGGGAAAAATGCATTCATACAACATGCCAAAATGTTTTGGTAATATGGGAATGACCCCAAACAATACTAGACTTGCCTTTTCACTATTACGTCTGGAATTTGTATACATTATCTTGGCTTTCAGTTTATGCTTTGCAAGTAAATGGATTGCTCAACTTTGCTGAAATTGAGTTGATGTTAAATCAGGATATAAAATCCTCCACTGTGTAAAAGAGGTGGGGTAATAGGCTTGTGAACTTAATACTAACCAAGCTTGGTTTTGTAAAGAAATGTCGGATTTCAGTTTTATTTTGAAAGTATATTAGAGAAAGGTGACAATAATCACCAGGAACTGTGAAAAATAGTTCAGTAGAATATACTCTGATTATAGACCACTAGGTGAAAATTCAAAAACTGAATCTGAATCTAAAATTAATTCAGCTCAACATAATGACTTAAAAGGTCTATACTATGTTTCTAGGCAAATTATTACACACAAATCGAACAAAAATAGTGTTCTTAACTTGAATTGTATATTCTTCCAAGTATTCTATGTTGTATAATGGTGATACAATATGGGCAAATGCATCAGCAAATGTTACCATTACAAGGATTTTGTGTGTGTAGACCCCTAAGGGGCACAGACTAATGGAAACATATTGATTTGTGCATGGTGACTAGTTCCAATTAAATATAAGTGGAACAGCTGAATCATTGAGAAGGTCTGATTGATCTCCCCAGATAAAGAAATGTACATGTCTTGATGGTTAAAAGATGGGGTTCCTACAACCAAGTTCTGTGCATGATAGGTGGAAATAAGGCATTTCTGAACTGGGATTTGCAAAGTATTTGAAAACAAAAATATTAACTTTTGATGTAAGATTTTCACCGTTAATTAGGATAAAATGTAAGTGATTGAAACAGAATCTTTCGTATTTTATTTTACTCACAGTATTTTTTATTCAATCAGGAGATCAACCAAATCCAGCACCAGCAGGGCAGGTAGATTATACCAAGGCTTGGGAAGAATACTATAAAAAAATGGGTATGTTTTATTTACTTTTGATTTTTAAAATTTACTTCTCAGAAGCTTTACCGATTCATACACAATTTTATTTTGAAAAAATCAAAACTATTAATGTAGATAAGTTTTATGTTGTAAGAAACTTTTATATTTTTCTCCTTTTGTGACTTCAGTGTGCAGAAAGCTTTTATGGCATCTTTGCTTTTACAGAGGAAAACCTGCATTCTGAAATTAATTTTTGTAGTTTGATTTCTACAGAAAAAACAACAACTAGGAGTAGTCTTACAAACACTATCATTTATATGGGAAAAATAAGTTTAATAAGCTTTATTTGATAGACTTAAACTGTGCACATTTCCAAAACTGCCAGAGCAATTTTTAGTGGAAACATCAGTAGTTGAGACTGAAAGCCACTGAACGAATACAGTCCATTGCCTCATGTCTGAGAATGTTTCCAGCAGCTAACATGGGAACGAATAAGAAAAAAGTAAAAAAACGACTTATCAAAACTTTAATGGTTACTATTCCATTATGGTCAAAAAAATCTAATACATTTATTATAGCTTGACTAGTCTTTGTAGTAAAAACTAGAAACAGTTTAACACAAAAATGTGTTACTAGGAAAGAAAAAAACAGGAAGTATAACATTTAATTTAAAATTTTGCGCAATTGTATGACATGCTGAATATATATTTGGCCACCTGTTATATGAGTGCGGGGTTAGCATCCCTTAAAAGGTAATAAATCTAAAATTTATCAGTGTGGCCCTCATATTTGGAAATGATTGAGAAGATCAGAGCATGTCTTTGAGCATTGTAAAAAGGACATTGTATGAGGACACGAGCAAGAGTTTGCATCCCTGGATCCAGAATGGCAAAGTCTCTGCAAATAAGAAGTCCCCTGCACTCTGTAGAATAGACCTGATAGCATCAAAACAAGGTCTAGAAGAAGCCTATCTATACTTGCCTAGGGCTAGATTGTATTGATACTTTGTCGTTGTGATTGCTGTTTTCTGTTTCTCATATCAGATGCGTTAAGATAGGATCTTTGTGGCAAAATTAAATAATTCAGCAAACAGTTAAAATGGATCCAATCCCATTCATTTAAAAATATATATCTGCCCTTTAAAGTTCTTCTAGCAAGAAAAAAATGACCCCAAATCTTCTGATAACGTAAACCCTATTCGGTGGTAGTGTTCTTGAAAGCGCATATTAGTAAAATGTATTCATAAAATGCTAATGCTAGAACATTTCATTGTTTGTATCAACAATATTTACCATTTTCTTTATATTTTCCATTAAACAATAAAATTGAATCTGAATCACGAATGTTTCATGTTTTTTGTGAAACTATACATTTGACATGGAAGTAGTGGATATGAAATATGTGTATTCCTTTTTGATAGCTATCTTGATGCTATAGTTCTAATTTTATTTTGTTGGAAACCACATATGTGTGTTTGCATTTGCATCCAGTGCCATCAGTGAAAAAGCCTAATTTGAAACTGGAGATTCACTCAATAATTTGTTCTAGCCTGGTGTTTGCCAGAATTAGATATTAAAATTATGCCAACTTAATAGTCACTAACAGAATATTAATTGCCAAAGTGTTGTCAATCTAATTTCCTTTTTAATAGGTGCAAGAGATTTTAAGTCTAAATTATTTTCACAGTACAACAAGAATATATAACCTGCACTCCTGATTTTCATAATTGAGGATGTGAATCAGATGAGAATTGGATCCATTTTCTGTACTAAATGCTGTATACATTTCCATTTACCATATTAATTTTGCTAAAATTTGGCACGGGTTGGTTTTATTTTAACCACTTAATTATATATCTTCTAAATTCCTTCTAACTTTGTAACACTAAATCTTAAATACTAACTATTTAAGGTTCAGATTTGCATGTTATAATTTTTATTTTTATGAATAAAAGTTTATTTTTTTTTAATATTTTTATCCATCCCATCCTATATGTTAAGTATACAAATGTAACCTAGTTACTCTTAATCTGTCTATCGCAATAAAATAGTGTAATAGTAACTTGTGTTGCTTGTAACTAGTTTTGATAGTTTCAGAATTGGAATTAACAGGATTCAGAAATATTGTAATACCTGTTTTTCTTTTTGTGCCCTTCATTTTTCTCACTGCTATTGTCTTCGCAATATAAATTGTCTTAGTTTTTTGTAGCATTGTATTCCAAACGTTTATATCACATATAGAACAAATTACTTCAAGCTAAATTTAAATAGGGTAGGAAAATTCATGATCGTCAGATATTATACCCTTTTGATGTTTAAGCATGCTGCCTAAAGTTTAGATACCGATTTATATATAATAAAGAACCAGAATGAACTAATAATGGAGAAACTGAAGCCATAGAACTAACTAATGTATTCAAATTAAGGTACATGTATGAGCTTTTGGACATTATCTTAACATGTTAATATCCCTCACAGAATTTATTCTGAAAATAAATGCATAGCAATTTCACATATGAATGAGAATGCAGATACTAGTATTATTTTAAACCTGTACTCCATTCTCAATTTACTTTCTTAAATACAAAATGACTGACCCATATGTATCTTAACAGTTTCTCTTTATCCATTTTCTTTTACTGTTTATATTAAATATAGTTGGAAGACAATTTAAAATATTTACTTAAAACTAAGATTAATCACTAATAAGTTGATTTAAAAGCAGCTTTATGGTTGCTGAACAATTTTTGCTATTCTGCATTCTTTTACTACATGAAGTCCTCAAAAACAAAAGTCAATTTAAGTATTAAGCATGATTTGATAAACATTATGGTTTTTTTTTTTAATATTGGAAGATGTTTTCATGCACAGAAGGAAGAGAGCACATACTCTTGGATACGGATTTCAGGGCAAGTTCACTTAGGGTGCCCACCCGCCATATATTAGAAAGCATATAATAAGAATAGTTTTTCTACACACTTGTGTAGAATATGGGATACATTTCCAAGCATTTTCAAACTAATGAAAGTAAGTTGGATACAAGCTGATTTGGATGAATTACTGGCCTATCATATACCTATGTTGAGCAAACATAGATATATAGCATACAACAGACTACCATATAAAAATTGAATTCAAATTAATATATTTTAAATTTATTAAAAACTCTAGAACAAAAACTAAAATATTAGATTTTAATATTTTCTGATTTTCACTATACATCAAAACAAAACCGCAAAGAACTCTTCCATTGTATTCTTGACTGTAATTGTGGTATACATGGGAGCTGTGTTTACATTAAAATGTGGGGGGTTTTGCAGGTCAACAAGGGCAGCCACAAGATTATTCAAAGGCTTGGGAGGAATATTACAAGAAGCAAGGTAATGTTCGTTAGAAATGAGATTATTTTGAGCTTCTTCTGCCCCTTTTATGGCACCAGAGTTGTGTAATCTACATTTGTTCTAGGTCAAGCTGTTCCAGCTCCAACTGGAGCCCCACCAACAGGTCAGCCAGATTACAGTGCAGCATGGGCTGAATACTATCGACAGCAGGCAGCTTATTATGCCCAGACAAGTCCACAAGGAATGCCACAACATCCTCCAGCACCACAGGTAAAACAGTCTTTAATTATTTAGCTAATATTTTAGCGAGATACTGTACTTCTTTCCATTTTTGTGGGGTGGAATTTTGTTTGTTTTTGCATGTCTCCCACATAAATATCTTTCTGAAGTATGCATTTTTCCTGATAAAACATAACTGCAAATGAATTAATGCTCTTTTAACTGGAGATCTGTGTTTGTCTTTGCATACATTCAGTGTTTGTGATCTAAAAATTTCTCCTCAGGGTTTTTGAAAGCCATGCAGGAAGCCACCACCATTGCATTAACCAAATTTTCTTTCTTAAAGGCTTCACTCCTGAGTTAGCGCAATTTTTTAAAAAATATTTCCTTTAACTTTTTGTGTATTTCTTATGTATTTCTTCGCACAGGGCCAATAATAAGAAGTGGACAATACAGTATTTGCTTCATTATGTGGGGGAAAAAAACCTTTGTTAAATGTATGGATGCAGACGCCTTGATGAAGATCATAATTTTGTTTGGTTTAAAAATAGTGTTTTTTTGAAATGTACAAAATATCTATCACAACTGATAGGAGGTAATATTTCTGTGTAGAAATGGAAATTGGTTTGTTTTTAGTACATTAGTGTAGATGTACACATTCCAGCAAATGTATTTGCAACTATTATGTGGTCAATGCTTTGTGATATAAATGTACTTTTTCAATGTATACTTGATCACTTTTAAATGCTTGTTTTGTGCTTTGCAATAAATAATATGAAACCTCCTGTGTTGGTAAGTTGGATATGTGGGTACTCAAGAAAATTCAATGATATTTTTTTAGTAATTCTGTACATGTACACAAGTAAGACTTTTCCCCTCTCTTTTAAGTTCAGGCTTGATGTTGATATTTCCCCAGAATAGGTTTAGAGGGAACTCTTTTGTGATTGTATATTACTATTTAGTATTCTGATATCTTCCTCTCTCTCTCTACTTGTATAAAAATTGCATGTATGTGAAGGTATTTCTTGACATACTTCTGCATTAACAGTTGAAATTTCTTTTTTATTCATGACCACTGTCCCTGACCCATATAGCTGCTATAGTTAACATTTGTTTTATGTATGATTTAATTCTTTAGTATATTTTCCAGACACATTATTAAAGTCAGTTACCTAGAAAAACAAAATGTGCTAAGCGGTTGGTTTGCAGCACTTTGCTATAGAATTCAGTGTAGTAAGGATGATTATGCTTTTTAGTTATAAAACTGCATTTGTTGTAGAAACATGCTGTTTTGAGTCTTGGAATGCTTAATGAAAAAAAAAGGTTTTTTCAGATAAGGTCTGTTTTTAAATGTTGAAAGACTAGTTTTTAAGTTATGTTTGAAAAGTCTCTGTCATACGTTTTACTTTTAATAATTCTAATTGAAAATTGGTGTTCTGTTAAAATCCACTGTTTGCTTTTTTGCATATATTAGATTACATGCAATACAGTCTGTCTTGCCATTGTCTGTTGAAGTGCAGGTTTGATCCAGCCAGTATAGAACTAGCTCTGTAGGGGTGAGGAGGACTGTGCTGTGTATCATCCTTGATTGTTCCTTCAAGGAGCATTGCACTGTAAGTACATCACAGTGACAAAATGATGAACTGCAACAGTATCTTTTTGTCAATGTTCCACATAATGCAAATGCCATACCTGTATGAATATTATGTTGGAATAAAATACAGTGCTGATATTTTAGAAAATTACAATTGGTTGTTAAATCAGATACCTAGATATGCATAATAACATGTGTGTATGGGTAAGTATTTTGAGATATTTAGTTTTAGCTAAAGAATTCATCAATGAACTAACATTGTTCATTAGGGTTTCAGAAATGAGATATATTCAGATATCAACTTATAAATTGTTAACATTTAAAAATGCTTGTCAGGAGGAAGTTGTTTTTGTCTTCAGTTGTCTGCATATATTTAGTGATGCAGCTATATGCTATTTTTCTAAATCTTTTATTAGCCTTATCTTTAGAAAATCATTTTGTTGTTTTGGAGTGTTCATTTAGAGTGGCTGCAAGAGAAGAACTGAATGTGGTCTAAAATGAAGTAGTATTATTGCAAAAATAATTAGAAATGCATTTGTTCTACTGTAGAATCAGGAGGGATTTTTTTTATCCCAGTTTAGTTTAGGATTTACATTTTGAAAAGACTACTAGAAGTTAATAAATATATAGAGAAGTAGACTATGAAGTCTCTTAAATATTTTGCATGTTAAGTCTGTAGCTTATTGGAAAATGGTGTAGTTATTAACTAAACAGAACAAACATTCACCTGATTCTTTATCATTCACCAAATGGAGGCTGTTGATTTTGATTCATTTAAAGTATAAAATCTTTATTAATTGCAAACAGTGCAATTATTTATACTTCACAGTGCCTTCCCAGATCTTCCACCTTAGGTTCTGCTGCAAAAAGCACAGGTAAGCACAACCTAAGGAAGTGTATAAATACATATTTCAGTATATCAATGTTGTCCCTGTGAGAATTTTTTTGTGCTTGTGTATTCAAAAGCAATCTGCCAATATCTTTTCCCAAATGTATTCTGCTATTCATGGTTTCATTCCAATGAGAATTCTGAAACAATTATTTACATTTCTGGGTAAATGTGTATCTTTATTTTTTTTAAAGATAAGTGGATTGCTGCAGTAATTTTTGAGTAAGTCACTTTTACTATTTTCCCTCAATAGTTGTTACAAATGAATATAAAATATTTTTTCAAGATACAGGAAATATTGGTCAGAACTTCAACAGCCTTCACAATGCTTCTATAATGTGGATGTTATACCCAAATACTACGTATTCGAATATACTGTATGTTTCTCTCAATTCTAAGATGATACACCATAAACCATAAATTAATGTAGCTTAATTATTTCATGACGAAGGAAAAGAAGTGAGATTTTACTTTTGCAAAATAGTTCTAAAAATATTGTGCCAGTGATATGTTAACAAGTTTGGCAGATCTTTTCTTTTTATAGCAATTTCCTTCCTACTTTGCTATTTCAGCTGAATTGCTGTATATTTTTGCTAGTTTTAAAATGTTTTGTATATGACTTACCTAGGTAGCTTAATTTTCAGTTTAAATAGACAATTTTAAGGCAGTACCATCAGTTTTTGTTTGTCACTTAATAAAATGTTTTGATTTTATCGAAAGTCCTGCTTTTCTGTGCATGAAAGGAAAATATTCAAAAACCCTGCCTTCATTTTCACACACAGTGCTGAAGATGCTGCAAGCACCAAATCATAGCTCATAAAATCAGGTCCTGAGATAGTTACTTCCAATAAAGAGGATTCCTTTGAGTGTATGGCCCTGGTGAGCCGATGAGCATGGACCATAGAAGGGCTCCATGTAGAAGGTAAAATTGGCAAAAACAATACCGATTTTAAATGTATCCCATACTTAATGGTGTAGGGTATAATTTGCCTGTTTTTATCGCTTCTCATTCTTTAAAGTGCTATTTGCTTGACCATAAATGTTCCATAACGTGTTATGTGGTAATTATAAAAATTATTTATCAGTTTACACTTTGCTAAATAGTCAAGCACGGATATGTCTTGCGTTTACAACTAAATCAGTAGTTGTACTTGAATTCCCTCAAGCCACTTTATTTTATTTTTGGGGCGGGTTATACTTTTGACATGTCAGATTAATTTATATGAAAGCTAGCTACATGCTGAAGAGCTTCATCTTAGTTGAATTTTGTTTCACCATTATAAAAGAAAACTTGTATTTTTCCTATTCATTTTTAACAAACAGCAGAAATTGAAATTTAAGTCAAAGTCAGGAGATGTAACAGGAAAAAGTTGTTGATGTAGGAGATGAAGATCTGTGTTAATAATATTTGTTTTGGTGGACCTATAGGCATCTTCTTGTACTATAGCTTTTATTTTTGGTTTGTCCGATTTCTTTCAGGAAGATAAGGTTGGATTGAAGTGTTCTACTCACAATATAGAACCTTTGAGCCGAATCCATAGATAGTTTTTTCTTGTGCAGTTTGTGTGTTATAGCAGGAAAAAAATTTCTAAATTATAATTGAATCCCAGGATTAAATGAATGAATGTTTTAAAACAGGAACATCTTAATTTCAGCTAATGTCTTTAGATTATCTGTTGGTATGTGTTCTGTATAGGATATTTACTAGTTAAAAAGCAATCTTTAGAGTTTTGTAAATTACACCTCAGTGATCTTGATAGGTAGGCTGTATCATTCACTAATCCTTTCTTCTAAAAATATTGTCAATTGGGATACATTTCATAAGTTTGAGGGTAGAATTTTACATTTTTCTTTGTATTAGGGTTTTTATAAAGTAAAACATTGGGTCCTACAGAATATGTACAATAGATCCATTTTTCTATTTGTAGTACCCTATCAAACTCTTACATTTATGCAACTTTATCTTAATATGCATGAAAAGCATTTTCGTCCTGAGAATAGTGTTCTCTGCAGAAACTACCCGTGTTAAAAAAGAAGACTGTCTTTTAAAGGCTACTGTGATGGGAAGTATCTTAGGCAGATGCAGCTTGGACGTGAGGTAAATCCAATGCTTTCCAGTACGTTGTGTTGAGCTTGCCTATTGACAATGTTATGTACTCATGAAAATACATTAATTGTACTGTTTTGTATGAATTCTCAATAAATGTAAACTAATGGACGAAAAATTGTCCTTTGCATTATTTTTGAATGGATTTTTTTTAAATTGTACATCTGAAAATCTATAAAAGATGAGTCCTACGGCCTTGATAGAGAAGAAAACATTCAACTTTAGGAACAGAACATGTTTATTATCCTTCCATTGAATACAGAGTAAGTAATTTGGTACATATTTAAGAAAAAAAATCTCCTGCATAAAAATTTATTCTATCTTGCTCTGGCAACTAAAATACAAGCCCAAACCAACTGGAAGATTTACAAATGTATGTGAAGTTCCAGTCCATATTTTAAAATGTGATGGAATTTAGTTAACTGCTTTTCATTTAGCACCCACCCACCCCCAAAATCTGTTCATCTGTTTCAGGTTTACAGCTGTATTAATAATATATGTTATTTAGTTTGGAAATAATGAGATGATTCATTAAGTTCTATAAAAATGAGATGCAAATTGAAAAGCAACCGACTATTACACTAACAAATTGAATATGATGCAGATTTGCCCAGCATCTTGTCTGGAATACTGAGCTGAAATCTACCATTTATACCATATAAAAAGCAAACGCTTGATTTAAAGAACTTAATTTATAGCTGAATGCATAATTTCATAGTATAAATTTGGTTTCAGGCCATTAATAATCTTGGTTCTATTTTGTTCATACAGTTTAAAAGAAAAATGTTAAGCAAAGTGTAACAAAGCAGAACACTGTATTACCTTTTAGCTAATAGTGTAACAAAGGACATACTTTTTTGCCCCCAAAGTTGCCCTGATTGAAACATTTATGTAGAATGAATTGGTCTTGGCTAAAAGATTAAAAATTACAAATTGCCATGTTGATTTGGCATACATTAAAGTTGCAAACAATAGAATTGAGATTTTCTGGTCAATTACTCTTCCCATTTAGTGCATTCATGAGTGCTTTGTTTGAGCACATATTTTATGTTGGCATAATGAAAGATTCTAGAACCACATGGCAAACCGTTTCATGCAGTTTAATTTGCCTGGTGGAACATCATCAAATGGACCGGTACAATAGCATAAATAAGCAGCCACCATTTGTAGATTGCACTGCTATATGTCAGATGAACCAAAGTTTTATTGCCCGAATTTCAGTCTGAAAAGTATTCTACTTGAGGAATGATAGACAACTTCTTGGCCCCACCACAGGAGAAAAAGATAGATGAAGGGAAGGAAGGCTCCAGAAATGGTAGGATATTTAATAGTCATCAGCTAAGGGAGAAAAGAGAAGAAAGAGGAGTTAAGAGAATCAACAGAACAAGAACTGAAGACTTGATAACCTGTGAAATGCTATCTCTTACTTTCAATAGTGAGAATACAGGTGCTAGCGGCTGTTCCTCTACTGTTTACCGCTTTACACATATATTCTCCTTCATCTTCCGGGAAGGTCTCTGGTAAGTAAAGGCAGTATGTTTCTCCTCTTTCAATGTATTGGTAATCCTCACAGTCTTGCAACATTTCCCCTTCAAACCACCATGTAACTTCTGGCTTGGGTTCACCAGTTATTTTAACAGTAAACCGTACTGGTTCACTGTCCACAACAGATACATTTTTAAGAGGCTTTTTGAACCATGGAGCACCAGAACGGGCTTGCTGTTCTTCATCTTCATATACTGAGCCGTTAACAATACTCCCTTCCTCTTCTTCCTCTTCCTCTTTTTTCTGCATTTAAACAGATGTGAATATTTAAAACAAGTTGTGAAGAAATAGAAACTAATTGATAATTTTATTTCAGAAGGCTTGGGTTACCATTAGATCATTTTCAGCTGTTCCCCTAAATTAAAAAGGATCAGCAGACTAAACTGAACATCAATGAAGTATTTACAGCAAAATGATAGATATGAATAATATCTAACACTGACACAAGCCAGTCATCTTCCGAACTAATGAGAATAAAATGCCAGGGAGAAACCTGAGCATCTAAGCTTTTTAAGAATAAGGAAAGCATTAAAACAACAGTGGATTATAGCATAGCAGAATAGCAATTTCATTTGGCCGCTTTTTTCACATGTGAATGTTTATTCAGAGCAAGGGAGGAGGTTTAATCAGGGAACCCTAATGTGGCCACTAAAGAAAGATATGTCGAAAGAAATATACAATAAAATATTTGTCCATACGAACATACCCATTGCAGATAAGGATTCTTATTAGCTTACAATAAAAAATTCCTTGTATGTTATGGAGATCCAGTAGATACTAATACCTTCTGTAATGCTGCATCTATTTCTTTCTGTTCAAATTGCATACGTAGCAGCTTTTGTTCTTCAATTCTCCTCTGTTCTTCCTCTTCTCTTGCTTTTGCCATTTGTTCAAATCGAGCTTTCATGTCAACTTTGTGTGTGAATGGAGCTTCAGATTTTGCAGCAGGCTTCACATCAACTTCTTCTTCCTGGAGAACAAAGTAAACTTATTAGGAAGAAACTACAGTACCTTCAATCTTTCATTTAAAATGTTTGAATTTCATTTTAACATATAACTACATTTGTTCTACCTATTATCTCAGGTACTGCCCACTGTTATTTTATGGTAAACTTGCCATGTTTTCCATGTAACTATTTTAAAAATAATAAAACCCAACAACAATCAGGAATTGTGTTATCAAAAGAATATACAAATTATTGACTTTTGGAAAGTAGGGGAAATAAAGTTACGCACTTGCTTTGATTAATGTGTGAATAGCACATTCTATATGCAGTTTTGGGAACATGTTTTCTAAGTGAAATAAAGTTAGTTATAAAGAAAATTTAACTGGAAATGGAGCCTTATACGAGTGTTGAGCTTAGACATTTTAAAAAGATATTGAACACAGATGTTTTATGTTCAGTGTGTTTATAGACAGCATAATTAGGATATTTTACCTGAAATATCTATACAAGTAGCCCTCGCTTTACCAACGGTAATTGGCTCCAGAAACTATTGCTAAATGACGGTCATAAGGTGTAATGGCACATAACTGCACCAACTTAGGACAGCAGTTCCTGCCATGCTAGTTGCTGCTCTTGGGCAAATCCTGTGCAGTTATAGCATATCTCAATCACATAATAACCATTTGTAATCTTTCTCATTGACTTTACTATAATTGTGAGCTGGTTGCCAAACACCCGAATTGCAATCACATGACCAAGATGCTGAGAACTGCAGCCACAAGGTCTCATTCTAAGTCCACTCATTCAGCAATGTAACTGATTAAATAAGTGGATGTTATGTGAAGACTGTATGTACACCGCTTCAATTGGCAAATAACGCAATTGTTAATTTGGAAAAAAAAAAAACAATAGTCCTAGTAAGCCTGAAAGGTTGCTTTTTCTTGTACTACGTTGGGTATTGTTCCAAATCTTTCTCTCGAACTTATAAATTCTATATTGATGTTCCATTTCAAACAGTTAACACCACTGGAAAATGTAGAACTGAAAAAGAATATTTGAAGCTTTCATTGTGCTTCTGTTAAAGTACCCGTTCAAGAGTATTCCTTTTGAGTGAACAGAATACCATTCACAGTAATGGCCGTACTGCAATAAAACCTAGTTGCTTATCTTCAAGACAAAAGAAATAAAAGAATGATAGGTCTATTGACTAGTTTCAGCAAATAAAGGTTTAGGAAGAGAGTGAATTAGGTTAAACTCAGTCCCTCATTAAACAAGTACAGAGCAGGAAGATGGAAACGACACATGCATTTGGGTGTGCAAAATATACAAAATGTCCACGTAGACATTAACACTGGTTTATTCTATGGCTGAAAATATAATTCTTGGAAGAATGCAAGCTACAGAAAAAAGTTTTCAGGAATTTTGACTGAACAGTATCATTTTAAAAGAATGATCTCATACCAATATATTTCACAGTGATATTGGATATAAATGAATAGGAGAATAGAATATATATATAGAGAGAGAGAGAGCCTTGAATCCCCAGAAAAAAACAGTGAGGCATGTAAATGGTTTAAAATAAGAATGGAAAAAACAAATTAAGCCACCAAAATTTAAAATCCAGTTTTTTTCTTTTTTAAGAGCTTAAGCCACTAGGCCTTTAAATGCAGAACTTGAAATTTTACCTGGAAACTGACTGGTAATTACTGTACATGAAATAAGAACAGGTTTATTTTTATTTTGTGTTCCCAATTATTGTGCCGGCTGACCTTCATTAACTGTGGGCTTGGAAGAACTTCAAGCATAGTCTGACATAGAATATGTTAGGTAATTTAAACAAGATTATATACTATCCTGAAAAGCTTTACATATTTCAAAAGTTCCTAGATACAGGGTGGATTTCATTTAAATCACTAGTAAAAAGGCCTGATTTAAATCAATTTAAATCATAATTTTTAAAGAGCAGCTATCATCTCTGACTCGCTGTTGACTCACTAACAATCCCAATATTGCAGAATATACAGCCTCATGTTACATAACTAAGCTCCATTTCATGCTGAATAAACTAAATTATTAATGTATCTTAAATAGAAAACTACCTTTAGATATATTTTTACTCCAAAAGCATTTTATTAAAATAAATTTGATAAAAATAAAAAGACACAATTTAAATTTTAAAAAATCTGATTTAAATTTTTTTTAAATCTTATTTTTTAAAATCATCTTTTTTTATCCACCCTGACTAGATATCAAGTGTACTTTCAGATATTGGAGGGCAGTCTCTACAAAGGGACTGTATTTCCATCTAACAAACAGATCATGTTCACTTTTCACCAAGAATTTTATTGCTCACGATTAATTTCATCTTGAAAATTTCTACAATGTACAGTGGTATCTTCCTACTTAATTCTATTGTCTATATTGTAGGTAACATATTAATATTTATAATATAGTAAATACAATTGGTATTGCACCTTTTCACTTAACTAGCAAGATGTGAGTAATAAATAAAACAGAATTAAGTTGAGAACCAGTTTGGTCTAAGAATTAAGACTCCAAGCTAGAAATAGGAGACTATAAGTTCTAGTTCTGCATAAAAACCAGCTGTGTGACTTTGGGTCACTCTTCCTCAGCCGAACTCACTTCACAGGGTTCTAGGGAAAATTCAAGAGGGTGGTGCATTACTATGTTTCCCCTTACCTCCGAAAGTAAGTCCTAGCTTGATTTTTACAAGTGCGCCCAATGTAAGCCCTATCCAAATCATAATTAAGACCCTGCCCATTTGGGTGTAGGGGGTAGGACAAGGCGCACAGATAAAAATTAAGTTAGGTAGGGATGGAGGGTGGAGCTGCCCTATTTACCAGGCCTCATACACCCTGATACCTGCCTTACCTTGCTGGCCCACTTCTGCAGTCACTCGTGTGCATCGCCCTTGGCCTGTTTAACTGTCATAGGTCCTTCTGGAAAGCCCTCTGCAGCTGAGAAATGGACTCCAAATTTACGCACAGCACCCCCTGACCATTTTGCCATCAGACCTTCCACAAAGGCCTCTGCAGCCAAGAAACGAAGTCCGGATTGACTCACACGACGCCTTCCAGCCTCCCTTTGCCGTCAGGCCCTTCTGGAAAGCCCACTGCAGCCAATAACAAAGCTCCAGATTGATCTTGGTGGGCAGGGCTGTCGGTGCCACCACAAGGTGAGTCAGTGTAAGATCCTCTCCCCACCCCCGAAAATAAGTGCCTTTTTTGTTCGACCAGGTCTTACTTTGGGGAAAACACATTAGATATATTCACTGACTTGAGTTTTATAAAAAGAGTATAAATAAACTAGATGTATAAGTATCAGAGATTGCATGCAGATCCATGTTTCATTGATAACATTTTGCTATCATTTTTCTTCGAACGCTCATATTTGTTACAGCACATCTGTTTTCTCCTAAACTAACACGATAATGACCAAACTATAAAAGGTCTTAAAATTATATTGGGAAGCCTCCAGTGTCCAGACAGTCACAACTGCTTAAATGATGGACACAAATTATTTCTCTATATACTTAAAAAGCAGCATACCTCTTGAAAGTTCTCTGCTTCTCTTTCTTTTATTTCTTGGTCTATAGCTCTCCTCCTTGCTCTCTCTTCTTCAATTTTTTTTTGTGTTTCTTCCTCAGATAATTGTCCAATTTTTTCAAATTTTTTCTTTAGGCTCTTTGGTTGAATTGAACCACTTCTTTTTAATTTTATCAATTCCTCATATTCCCTGCTTAGCTCAAAGGTTTCACATTCTTCCTCCTCCTATTAGAATAAAATGTTTGAAATTATCAGTTGAGCAAAGAATACCTAAACAAAATCCAATTAAAAATAGCAGACATACAGTCAGGTCCATAAATATTGGGACATCGACACAATTCTAACGTTTTTGGCTCTATACACCACCACAATGGATTTGAAATGAAACAAACAAGATGTGCTTTAACTGCAGAGTGCCAGCTTTAATTTGAGGGTATTTACATCCAAATCGGGTGAATGGTGTAGGAATTACAACAGTTTGCATATGTGCC
>JANHFJ010004215.1:112615-122782 GCA_032468195.1 Cerberus rynchops | reverse complement strand
AAACAAAACTGGTTTACCTTTCTTGCTCTCAAAATTAAAGCACATAAAATTCTTCTGCCACTTTCAGCAAGAAATATTCGATTTGCAGAGTCTGAAAGAATGACCTTTTTTTAAAAAAGAAAACATTAATGAGTGAAAGATGTTAGAACTCAAAATTTAAACCAAATGCACAAATCCATCTAAGTTTTGGGCCCTATTACTCAAAGATAAATTTCACTACCGTAAATATCTTCTTGAGTAAACTTGCTTTATCAAGAAGGGGAATGCAATCTATGGCTGTGTTCACACAATGCCCTAAGCCATCATATCATTTGCTTGGTTTTAGCTTAGCTTGTATTAACAAAACCACTGTGATATATAGTCCACAGATGTTTTAACATAGTGTATGACCTCAGCCAACTATAATTTTGTCCAGAATTATGAATAAGCATGTACCTAAATTATTATATGGAATCATGGCAGAAAAAAAATTGTCAATCAATAATGAAATTCTTGGAGACTTCAACTTTAAGGACTGGAAACAAAGCCTATATATGTGCTTGGGAAATGGAACAAAAACAAACTTTTCCCAAATGTACCAGTATTTTAAACTTCCTTGGAAATGGCTAAATTTAAACATTGACTATAAATAGCATCTGATTACTGACCTAAGCCAACTTTCTAAACACCCTAGTTGGTTTCTTTATAAACATTTTAAACTCTTTTTGCCAGAAACAGAAGTAAAAACTGGTTTTCAACAAAAACATCGTAAATCATGGTCACATAATCATGTGATGCTATAAATGGTTATAAATGCAGACCAATTGCCAAGCATCCCAAATGCAGTCATATAACCACAGAGGAAGCAAATGTCAGAACTTTGAATCCAGTAAATCGTGGTAAACTTTGAATAGTTGTTAAGCAACCAATTGTAAATCAAGGACTACCTGTACCTTGCAAAAGCTACAGAATACTGATTATATCACTTGTTTGATTATATCACCTGATTACAAATCTCCTCTATGTAATAATTTAATAGATATATATGCCATAAATAGCACAAAGATGAGTTAAAATGTGTCTCACAGAATTGTACCTGAAAAGCTTGCCGAATACAGTGGAGCTTAGCAAGGAAGTCACTGTCTCCCAAACATTCCAACATTTCAGTCCTACATACAAAATAAAGAATATTTCAAAGATAATCACAAACTGGCACTTTATTTTAGGCATATTTCAAAACAATCAATGTAAGTTCTGACTATGTTGTAGAAATTCTACCATAAGAATTTTTAGAAATGTAAAGGACATTTTCACCTTAAGACACGTGAATAAATCTTGCCTTCTTCTGCCATGCGCAAAGCTTCTTCATATAATGGGCTGTGACAAAGTGAATCCAGGTGATAATAGTTTCGGCTCTCTTTGTGATCTGTAAGCTAAAAAAAAATAGTTTTATCACCTTATTACCGTACTTTTGCAAATAACACCTTTGTAATCCTTTGAAAGGCATCTGTTTTTTAATATCACTTTACACTGCATTATGAAAATAAAATACGTAAAAGAAAGTTAGTGTAACAAGTGGACCACAGACATACTACTTCGTAAAAGTAGCACAGTGAAAAGAAATTAAAAATAGGGAAATAAGCATCCACAGTATATTAAGAAAATTACATTCTAGGACAGCAAAAATAACTTTATTCTCCCAAAAATAAGGATATCTAGCCATGATAAATGCAGAAAAGATTTAGATATTAATTTACACATATATGTATCTCAAAAGTCCAAAGTAATATAAGTGACTTAAGTGGTCTGTAAAAAGAAATGGGGCAAAGAAACAGGAAAGAAAAAAATTATTATTTTGTATCATTAATTGTATAATTGGAAAGGGGATTCTTTTGTTATAAAGAAAAGTATCAAAGCCTTTTCATAAATGAATTCCAAAAGTAAATTCCAGGACAAGAATGTAAGGCAATAAAACAATAAAATCCAGCTATAAAAATCCAAACCATAAAGCATTACAACCATTATTAAACTTTGCAATTTGGTAGTCAAAAATAGCTAGATGAATAATTGCTTGATTTGAGAGAAGCCCTTCATAATGGTATTCTGCAAATCTCCCATTCCAAATAGAAAGCACTGCAGAGTGAATGCCTTCTGCCATATCACTATTATGTGCATATTATCAAACTGTTCTAAGAACATGTGAAGGATATAATAAATAGGTGGTCCTATAGAAGAAAGCAGCTTCCCAGATAGCCTGGTTCAGAGCTATACAGATTTATAAATGAAGAGTAACTTCCTGGATCTGGGTTTAGTAGCTAACTGGCAGCCAATAAAGAGCTTTCATATAATTTTTAATCTGCTCAATTATGAAGGCCTGTTTACCTTATTAGATGGCATTATTCTGTAGTACAGGGGTGCTCACACTTTTTTTGGCTTGTGAGCTACTTCTAAAATGACCAAGTTAAAACAAAATACTGTGTAGAGTGCATTGTCAAGTTGCATACATTACTTCCCTGCCCACCCCTTTGGACCCTCCCACCCGGCCCTGCTCTTTCTTCTCTCATCTCTCTGTCTCTGTCTCTCTCTCTCTTATCTCTCTCTCTCATCTCTCTCTATTTCTCTTTCTCTGCCTCTCTCTCATCTCTCTCTGTTTGCTTCTCTCTCTCTCTCTTTGCATCTCTTTCTCATCTCTGCGCTCACCTATCTCTCTTTCTCTCTCATCTCTTTCTCTCATCTTTCTGTGTCTCTCTTTCTCTCTCATTTCTCTTTCTCTGTCTCTGATCTCTCATCCTTTCTCTGTCTCTTTCTGTTTCTCTGTATCTTTCTCTAGCTTTCATCTCTGTCTCTGTCTCTGTCTCTGTCTCTGTCTCTGTCTCTCTCTCTCACACACACACACACACACACACACACACACACACACACACACACACATATTCTGATTCTCCGGAGCTTTCTGGGTCTTGCAGACGCTTCTTCCAGCCTTTGTTTGTGCTGGATGCACCCTGTTCGCTTGGGGAGACGCACAATCTGCTCCAACAGCAGCAGCAGCAGAGAAAAACAGCCGGGTGGGGCAGGTGTCTCAGGGCGGGGAGGAAATCGTGCATCTCCATGAGCCAGTGAGGTGTGCATAACACCAAGAGCCGGAAGAAGCGGCAGTGGGACACAGCAAGAGATGAAGCAAGCTTCGCTCCTGCTCTGGAATATGGAGTGAATCTCGACACCACCACCCCGACCCTTACCTTCTCAGGCCGGGTGAGGAGTGACTGGGAGAGGAGGGTGAGGGGCTGAGCAGCCAACAAGTCCACCTGCGCCCTCCCCCCACAACATCATGAGTATGATCCGCAGCACACGCGGCTCGTGTTCATTTTTACAAGTATTCCTGCCTTTCAGCTGCTCGCCCAGGAGCAATCCCGTTTCCAAAGCACAGCAGAAGGCAGGCAATCTACCCACATGACCTTCGCGATCGAGTGGTCGATAGCGATCAATGTATAGGACAACGTATAGTAAATAGTAGTTTGCAAGTCACTTTTAATGGCAGAATATTAATTTTTTGACATTAAAAGTTCAATAATATGTATTTGACTTGCATCTACAAACAGGATTTTAACCAATGTTTATAGAACAATTTAGTCTAAAATGAGAAATTAATACAATAATTAACAGTAATTAATTAATACAGCAATTAACACTGTCGTTTAAAATCACCCCTTTCTCGATAATCTAGTAAGTAAATCTACCTTGAAATTGTTGTTCTATTGCAAAATAAATGACAAGATGAAATCTAATTTACAGCTGTCCCAGATTAAATATGTCTTTCAAGAAAATAAACATTATAATTCCAATAGAATGACCATCTGAAACTTCAAAACCACAATTTTTCCTGCAATGTTTTTATTGAAATTTTATTGAAATGGTACTTGCCCAGCCAGTCTCTGAGACCCAGACACAACTGAACGGAAAATAAATTGTTGTGCACATTTGTAATGTTTAAATGTCATACAATCACAATTAATCTTTACATACCTGTGAATCTATATACATCTGTCAGGACATTTTGTTCTAGGAGATTTAATTAAAGACCAGCAGAACCCATTAATTGAGTATAAGATCTCAGGCACATGATAATTAACACAATAAGACAGCAAATGTTGCTTCAGTATATACCTCAGCAGCTGAAACAAATGAATCTGTTGATCCAATGCTTATTGTATCTCGCAGACTGAATTCATCTGTAATATCTTTCATAGTATTATCCATTTGAGTACCTTTAAAAAAAGAGAAACACGTTGATTAAATTTTGAGTCCTCTTTAAATCCCAACAACTATGACTAATTTTATTTTATTTTTATCTTAATTTATTTTCTGCTTTTTCCAATATGGTTATTTGAATATTGATGGGCTCAGATACAATGGTAACCCATAAATTATGCTACAAAAATAAAATGGCTGGCATCACATATCATTTTTAGCCCAAATCTGCTGAATTGTATTAAGTGTTAGAACAATATCATATCCTAGGCTTTAGAGGAAAATTTATTGAAGAAAACTTCAGTATGACTCAGCTGAAATCTTAACTGATAAATTTATATTAGATAGATACTAACCACATCAGAGAGCTTTTAAATTAACTCCTAAAGTTTTCAGTATTCAACAGTATTTGTTCTGTTGCATATACTATTTTAGGACCCTTCTTCTTTTGCAGTTTTAAAAATAAATAAAATATTTTATCAGGTTCTGAGCTGTTTGGACCCAAAGCATGCAAAGTAAAACCATACTATTAAAAAAAGTTATTTTACTTGTATTTAATTTTTGCAGTAATCTTCCAAAAGTAAAATGCTGTTTTCTTATTATGCATTTGAACAGTAGAAGTTATATACATAGGAACATTTAATTTTTCACCCATGTCTTGAAAACAGAAAAAAAAGTCTTATTAACACAGAGGTTCATAATAACACTTTGGGAAATTAAATGTTTGAAACTACAGTATACCAGAGCTCTTTGAAATCTACTGAGTTTCTGTCATACAGCTGTGACCATTTACAGTAAGTTATAGAACCACTTTTGTTTTTCTCTTCTCTAAAAAGACTGAAGACAGATGTTTGCTGCTGTAAATTGAAACAATTATCTTTAGTGTTCAGCTCTTTAGTCAAAGTTTCTAAAATGAAGTCTATGGAAGCATCATGGTACTAAAATTGCTATACAAAACAAAGGGAGGAAAGTAATGAAGAGTCTTCATTTTCTACATAACAAATAAAGAGGCTTTAGAAAAAATATGTTTTTCTAAAAGAACACTGAAATGGTTTTTAGGAAGAAAACAGAGAAAAACTATGTGGATTTCAACTATTCGGACTGTATGTACATAGCACATTTAACAACTTGAGATGATATCTTGGAAATTTTCTGAAAATTATTTTCATGACAAGTGCAAAGTTGTGAGATTGAAAAAAGTAACTTGTTCAAGAAGAAAGAAGTAAGTAGAAGAAATACGTATTTCTTAGAAAACATAATTGGTGCTTAGAAATGTTAGCAGGCTAACAAACTGAGTCATTTTCAGAAAAATGCATATACACATATATGAAATGCACTATATTTTTCTCTGACTGAATCCTTCAAAACAAATCCCTGGGTTGTAACTACACAATACCAATGTCATGATGGAGACAGATTTTTCACATATTTTACTCTAAAACCTGTGAAACCTAATATATTAGTCATGGAAGACCTGAACAAGAACAGATCCTCAGGTCTTCTATGACTAATATATGAGATCTTGGAGGCTTTGGTGATCTCTGAACTTTATTATTTGCTTGGACATTACTTGACTAGGTGATATTATCAGTGCAAGTGAATGTGGGGTTTGTTCCCTGTTTATTTATAATAGGTTGCTCAGTCAATGTTGATGGAGATGTAGTTTTCTCCTTAGTAATTTAAATTACTTTAGGTTAGATTAGGATATTGTTTTCTGCTTGCTTGTTTGTGTGGTGTTAATTCTTGCATATCTGCAGAGGATGTGTTCTGGTCTTTTTGATTCTTTATTAGCATTTCAATTAACTCTTTTGAATGGTATGTAAATGTGGTTTATCTCTATGTGTCTGGGTTGCTGCAGTGCATTTGTACTCATCTGGATATAAGAACTTGTCAATTAAGATTTGTGTCTGCTCTTTTCAGGTCATGTTAATATCAGAGAATACCTTGCTTTAATTTCCACCATCCATTTCCAACAAAGTCAAAAAAAGGGGTGTTGTCTTTGGGGACATATCATTTCATAGTTAAGATCTATAAAGAACTTCAATTTGAGTAATCCCATTTACAAATTCCAAAGCATTGTAAGCAAATGCATAAAAGTTCTACCTATCACAAAATCTACTAGCCTCTATTCATAAATAATAAGTCAGCTGCATTAATTTCTGGCAGACTTTCCAACTTCTTAAAGAAGGTAAGTAAGTCAGCTACCTGAAGGAGATTGTAGGATGCACTCTTTCTAGCTAGCATTTTTCTGTTTTATTAAATAATATCAGCAACATTAATGAATGTTAGAGATCAATTAGTGGCTTCCTCCATTTGCTGCTAATGTAACATATGGCTGTAGGTCTTACTTGGGGAAAACTAATGACATGAATAAATGATTTGATTATTCAAATAAAAAAGCAAGATAGGAGATGCTGAATATTTCAAAACCGCTAGAATAGTAATTCCTCGTTATGATAACTTTTTTTAATTCAAAGACAAACATCAAGTGTTATTCAGAGAGCACTTGGTTAATATTTCCTAGACGTCCATATGCTCAAATTTATAATGTACAAATGTTTAAGAGAGATTTAGATAGAGACACTGGCAAACGAAAGCTCTAGGAATGCACAGCTGCTTGATCCACCCTGCCATCATAAGCAGTCAGTCCCAGATTTCTTACAAAGTCCTGAGTCTGTGTTAGTTACCTCATATGCTATCACCCTATTTATTTCAGAAGACATGGTTCTCAAATATATCCTCTTGTCTTTAAGTGTCACTGCATTTTCTAAAGCTTATTCTCCTATCAAAGCAAGCTATAAAGTTGAAAATGGGAAAATAACCTAAAATCAGATTGCTTACATTAACTTACATTATATTAGCAGAGAGAAACAACAGACGGCTGACTAAATAAATACATAAAGCATTTTATATATAAAAAGTAGCATTTAGAAGAAAAGACACAAGGATCTACTCATTTTGGGCAATTATTACTAATTACTATTATTTCATTTACATGCTACTTCTATGAACATCATGTTAACAAATCTAAAATATAAAGAAAGTCACTTTTGTGATAATATAATTGTGTGGAAGAGACAAAAACAATTCTCTCACTTGGATAGTTCTGCTTTTTTCTTTGCAAAACTAAAAAAGTTGATAAATTTCTTAAATAAGTTTCTCATAGAATTCCTCCCTTCTCAAACATTTATTTCTTTCAGTACTAATATTTACTTTTTCTAATATTTACACAGATCTTCTTCACATATTTTTTCAAAGGAGAGATTACAATTATCCACAGAACTAAAAGAAAATTTGATTATGAATGAAGGCAAATATACATGACCCAGGATCCTGCAAAATTTGATCAGCTTGTAAATAAAAGATGGAATAGATAAACAAAACAACAAATTTTAAAATCCTACTGCTTATTATAAGATCTACTATTTAAAACTGGCCTTCTCTAGCTGTCTAGCCACTGTTTGTCCTCCAAGTTTATTCTAGTGTTAATTCCATTCCTTTTTTTTTTTAACTTCCTGGATCTGACTACCATCACCCCAAGTTTCCGTTTCTACTTCAAACATTTCAATATATATTTTCATCGTTTTCACCACTATATAATTATTTGTGTAAAATCAAAACAATAATTCAAAAAGAGTTATTGAAATACTGTTAAAATGCATACATACGGCGTCCAAAAGTAGGACTAGCTCCAGTTCATTTTCATTATTCAACTGCCTTGTCTAAAACATAGTTGATCAAGTTTACAGAATACAATATTATTTGCAACCTTGAGTTATTATTTTTCTACCATCTTATATCCATAATAGAATTTTTGTGATATGAAAACAGTAGAATAATAGCATGGTCTTTTTGGTTGCTAATGCTCACATGCTGTCTTTCTGGAAGAGCTTAAATGTCCAATTCATAGAAGAGGCTTAAAAATCAGTAAGCTCAAAATCCCCAGACTCAAAGACACATTGCTCTCATTCCCAGATGCCCTGACTTTTTCCCTCTTTGCTAAATTATTTACTGTATAAATCCAGTGCATTAAATCCTCATATATATCTAAGGAACGTTTTTGTAACATACATTCTACTCAGGAGTGCCACTGCCTGTTTCCAAAAGTACTTCTGAAAAACATGCTTAACAGAGAATATTATCTTCTCTGTCAGCCTTTATTAAATTAAAACAGCCAACTTGATCACTTGAACACAATTTCCAGCAGCATGCCTATCCTGTAGTATGGCATCGCTTAGGCCAGTATGCCAGGCCAAGTCTAGCTCTTTAACTGGATAATTCATATCACCCATTGCCTGCCACCTCCTGAATTAAAGAGAAGTGCCAAGGCTCAAGGAAGAATGAAGTGGTGTAACAGTTTGCTCTATTTCTAGAGCAGAAGAAAAAATTGTGATGAGTCTGACTGAAGATATATTCCATCTAGCATCATATTCCCAGAACAGAATGACAAATGGTTTCATAAGAGACCTAGAAACATCCATTGTGCTCCCTAGATACTGCCTCAAAACCTTGAGGAAACAGACATCCAACATACTCAAAACAAGCATGTTCTTTTACCAGTTTCAGTTGATCAAAAATTAAAATCCACTCAGCACAGAAAATAAAGCTTAGGTTAGATATCCGGAGGAATATCTTGCAATACTGTTTTAGAATGTATTCAAAGTTTGGCAAAACAAAATGAAGCAATAAAGGCTTAGCAGTGGCTATAGTAGTTGGCTTCTCTACTATATTAAACATGAATGAACTCAGAGAGACATTTATTTACATTCCTTACATATGTGGAAGAGCAGCAAAAGTAAATATACAGTATGAAATTCATAAACATACTGGGCTTTACTGCCAAAAAGGAAAGAGTTCGTAATTATTTTGAATTCACTAAGCTGCTTAATATAAGGCCTGTTCAAGAGACCGGAAATACCATATAGTACAGAGGTATCAAACTAGATTTGTTTGAGGGCCGGATCAGCGTAGTAGTTCTCCCCGCAGGCTGGTGAGGGGCGAGTCGCAGGTGGGGGAGACGGGACAGATGCCTCTTGCAACATTTTACCAGGGAAAATGGGGCATGTGGGCCGTTTTTGGGGCCGTTTTCACCAGCAGAGGCACCATGGACTGGTCCTTTGATATTCTCAGGCTGGCCTTGCAGACCGGATTTAAGCGCCCCATGGGTCGGATCCAGCCTGCGGGCCTTGAGTTTGACACCCTTGATATAGTGTATAAATTTCAACATTTTCCTAACATTTCTTCAAAGAAGAGCCTGGAAGAGTTCTTTTGGAGAACACCAACTCAAGCAGCTCACTGACTAGCTCCTATTTGGGACATTCTTTTTAAATTACAGAAATGTATTCAAAATATCCTTCAGCTTATTTAACCATGGTCTATTATTCTGGCCTGTTGTTTTCCTTCTTGTTTGTCCATTCCTTTCAGTTACATCCTTCCTTTAAGTATTGAAGCTTCAACCCCTTTATTAATATTGGCATTTATTAATACCAGTATTACCACTTGATATGCTGCAGGGTTGAGTTGAACGTGACCGTTTTACAAGATAACTCAGAGCAAAGAGCCATGTTTTCCCTCTTTCCATGTGACTGCTAATTCCCCTCACAGTCATTGTCCTCATTGGGCAGCTGTCCCTTGAGGCAACTGTTAAGGAGAAATCCAATCACCTAACTTAACTGCCTAACATTTTACTGGTACCACCTTCTGTGCCCCCCAGATACTGGGAGCTAGAAAACTTAAACATTTGACTGAAAGGGAACAATCGAAGGGACAGATCACTCCAATATGCTTGAGGAAGAAGGGGGGGGGGTATCACTAAAAATTACAGTGGAAGCCAGAATATAAACTGATAATCATGAGATAATTATGAACCAACCAAAAAATCTTTTTAGTAGGGAAAACAAGGAAATCAAGAAAACTATCAGGGAAAAGAAGACTCTTAAG